>JAVKPL010002504.1:0-18510 GCA_032173675.1 Gastrolobium villosum
ATTTCGTTAGTGTCTAACTAATCCTCATTAGCTTTTTCTGATTTTTGGCCTAAACAAGACAAAGGGAAATTACTGACTTTCTTCTCCCTTTTGCATTGATTACTTTTTTTTTCACTTTACAATTTTTTGCTTTTGCCTTTTTTTTTAAACAGTAAGCTCAGAGATCCTTTTTTATTTTACAGAGACTCTTTTTATAAGATCACTTGTTCCCCTTTTTCTTCTAACAATTTTTTTCCTCCTGAATTTTCTTTCTTTTTCTTTCCCTTCTCTTTACAACCAATTTCCCTTTGCCTTACTTAGCTTTTTGTATTTCTAAGCTAAAGAGCATTAGCTAAACACTAAAGATAGCTATATAGGGTGGACAAGGAATTTGACTTATAATATCAGGGTGAAACAGAAGGTCAGGCTCAAATAAGGGACCAAGGATATAATTGAAGGGTAAGGCTTTTGGCTCTAGGCTACACACTCTGAAAACAATGCCCTAATCACATAGAAATAGCATATCAGTCATCCTAACAGAGTGCAGCATTCAAAACATCAATACATAATGACCAATGATCACTCTCAAAGGAATAGTGTTTAGGTTCAAAATACCTCACATAGGTTGTTAAATCAGTGGTTTATCAGTGAATCAGCAAATTAGGAATTACAACAAAAATGAATGAGCATGCCAATTGATTTTAAGCTTATGTAAAGCACTGATTAACTAAGTTAAATCCTTAATTGACTAGGAATTAAATTACTTAAACTTGGCTATACTCAAGCAATGATAATGTCAAGCACATCAGGTTATAAATTATTTCCAAGTTATTATAAACTCAACATACAAAACAGAGTAAATTACAAGAAACAAAAATAAATCAGCAAATACAAAACATTAGTTATAGCATATAATCACAAAATCACCCAAAACTTAAAATTAAGCTGGGTCCTCACAGCAATACAAAAAATAAAAAATTGAAACGTAAATTAATAAGTAAAAAGTAAATAAATAAATAAATAAAATAAATAAAGAATAAATACCAACACTTGATATCAGCTTTCAGAAAAAAGTATCATCCACATCAACCACATCATCATCTGACCCTGCTCAGCAGCCTTCTTAAGTCCCCTCATCACCAATTTGTTGCAAAAGATAGGCTGGAATTTCAGGCAACCCTGGGGAAAGGTTCGATACCATTTCATACAGCAATGTCTAGAGGTTTTTATATATTTAATCAACCCCTTGACACATTGCTGCAGTTCCATAATTTGATCCTTCATTTCCGAAACCTGCCCCTTCTCTGCTCGTTTAGGTGGCTGAGTTGAAGATGTTTTTCTTTCTACGTAAGTCTGTATGCCATCCTCTTCAGCAAATCTCATTGATTGGTGAGTTCGGAATCGGGACCAATGCCCTGTCTTCAGAAGAAGAAAGGCACTCCAGCTGCATCACACAACAGCTTTACCAAACATGGAAAATAAAATGGTCCTGTTGTTTTCTTAGAATTTTACATAGCTCCTGGCTAATCAGCCTCTCAGGGTAGAATGCAGGCTTTGCAATATGCAATAAACCAACACACCAACTCTTGTTGATAAGTGGTTCATGTGCAATTTAGGGAAGATGCGGTGTCTTACAAATTTGGCCCAGACTTGAAGAGCTCAGTCGTTAACATCTTTTAGCATCCCCTTTTTGTATTGGATTTCCCGTGAGTATCTTTGCCATCATTGAATGAACGTTCAGTCTGTTAGACACTTCAAGTACCAGTTGTAATCCCCATCTTTGAAGGTTATAAACCTCCTCAATCTTTGCTGGGGATATATCCACCAGCTTTCCTCGACTTAGGATTCTTTGCCATTGGCCACAAATTCGTGAACCAACCTGACCGGCACTCGAACAGAGGGGTGACTCGCAAAACTTTCCCATTGCCATGGTTTAACATGTTGCCAGACGAAAAGCTCCATGTATCCTCCCTCTTCAGTCAAGTCGAATCCTCTTTCATAATGTATGCGCAGTTTGCGCGTATCCAACTCCTTTAGGCGTTGTGATCTTGCTGCTCGGAGATCAGGATTTGATCGGTTGCTATAGTGTTTTGAAAACCACCATCCTCCTTGGTTTGGTGGCATTGTTACTAGAATATGAATCAGTAAGGCACCAAGCAAAAGTTATTTGCTCAGAATTATAAAAAAAAATCAGAAAAAAATAAATAAATAAATAAATAAATAAAATAAATTATTATCCACAATTTCTAGAAAAAAAATAATTAAATTTTACAGAATATAAAAATCAATTATAACTCAGAATTTTTAACATCAGCCGAGGAACAAATACCTAAAAGTGAAAGTAATTTAAACAGACATACCACTTAGAAACATCTACAAATAAAACTTTCACAGGTACATGCAAAATTTTCAAAATCAGGGAGTCCTTGCACTTAAATATAAATAGAAAAATAGAAAAGAAAAATAAATATAAAAAATAAATAGAGTGTAAAAACCCTCACATGAAATCAAACCCGAACAATAAAAAAATAATTATTACAAATCCTGAATTTAAAATAAATAAAAAAAAATAAATAAAAATTGAAATCAAACAATCGTAATAATTTTGGTTCCCATGTTAACAAAAGGGCCACGTAATCCAACCAAGTAAAATTGCTGTTCCCCCATAATAACCCCCCTGTTTGGGATTTCATTTTTATTTATTTCTTTGTTTTTATTTATTTTTGATTCAGATTTATTTATTAATTTTTATTTTTTTCTGATTTGTAATAATTTTTTTTATTGTTCGGGTTTGATTTCATGTGAGGGTTTCTAATTTTAATTTTAATTTTAATTCTTCTATTTATTTTTATATTTATTTTTCTTTTCTATTTTTCTATTTATATTTAGTGAGGATCCCTAATTTTGAAAATTTTGCATGTACATATGAAAGTTTTATTGGAGATGTTTCTACTTGCCTGTTTAAATTACTTTCACTTTTAGGTATTTGTTCCTCGGCTGATGTTAAAAATTCTGAGTTGTAATTGATTTTTATATTCTGTAAAATTTAATTATTTTTTTCTAGAAATTGTGGATAATAATTTATTTTATTTATTTATTTATTTACTTTATTTTATTATTGCTGATTTTTCTTTATAATTCTGTGAATGCTGGAATTTATTAACAAATTAACTTTTATTTCGAATTGCTTACTGATTCATATTCTAGTAACAATGCCACCAAAAACCAAGAACGGAGGACTAAAGAGTAAAGCTCTTCGTGTTCAAAACACTAGAAAATCAGCAACCGATCAATCCTCATCTCAAGAACCTCCTGTTTCAGCAAGAGTATCACAACGCCTCAAGGAGTTGGAGTCAGGCAAACTGCGCATTCATTATGAAAGAGGATTCGACTTGACTGAAGAGGGAGGATACATGGAGCTTTTCGTCTGGCAACATGTTACACCATGGAAATGGGAAAATTTTGCAAGTCACCCCTCTGTTCGAGTGCCAGTCAGATTGGTTCACGAATTTGTGGCCAACTTCCCAGAGGAGAATGAGCCTCTTCAAGTCCTAGTTCGAGGAAAGCTGGTGGATATATCCCCAGCAAAGATTCAAGAGGTTTATAACCTCAAAAATGGGGATTACAACTGGTACTTGAAGTTTCTAACAGACAGGACTCAGCCGAACGTTCATTCAATGATGGCAAAGATACTCACGGGAAATCCCAATACAAAATGGGATTCTGAAAAGATGTTAACGACTGAGCTCACAAAGGAAGCTCAAGTCTGGGCCAAATTTGTAAGACACCGCATCTTCCCTAAATTGCACATGAACCACTTATCAACAAGAGTTGGTGTGTTGGTTTACTGCATAATGCAAGGCCTGCCATTCTACCCTGAGAGGCTGATTCACCAAGAGCTGCTGAGCAGGGGTCAGATGACGATGTGGTTGATGTGGATGATACTTTTTCTGAAAGCTGATATCAAGTGTTGGTACCCAGGTTCTTTATTCATTTATTTATTTATTTACTTATTTACTTATTAATGTACGTTTCAATTTATTTTTTTATTTTTTTTATTTTATTGTATTGCTGTGAGGACCCAGCTTAATTTTAAGTTTGGGGTGATTTTGTGATTATATGTTGTCACCAATAATCTTTCTTTATTTGCTGATTGGCACATAATTTGTTTTTATTTTACTCTGTTTTGTATGCTGAGTTTATAGTAACTTGGAAATAATTTATAACCTGATGTGCTTGACATTATCATTGCTTGAGTATAGCTAGGTTTAAGTAATTTAATTCCTAGTCAATTAAGGATTTAACTTAGTTAATCAGTGTTTACATAAGCTTAAAATCAATTGGCATGCCATTCATTTTTTGTTGTAATCTCTGATTTGCTGATTCACTGATAAACCACTGATTTAACAACCTATGTGAGGTATTTTGAACCTAAACACTCTATTCCTTTGAGAGTGATCATTGGTCATTATGTATTGATGTTTTGAATGCTGCACTCTGTTAGGATGACTGATATGCTATTTCTGTGTGATTGGGGCATTGTTTCAGAATATGTAGCCTAGAGCCAAAAGCCTTACCCTTCAATTATATCCCTTGGTCCCTTTATTTGAGCCTGAGCCTTTCTTTTCTGTTTCACCCTGATATTATAAGCCAAATTCCTTGTCCACCCTATATAGCTGTCTTTAGTGTTTAGCTAATGCTCGTTAGCTTAGAAATACAAAAAGCTAAGTAAGGCAAAGGGAAATTGGTTGTAAAAAGAAGGGAAAGAAAAAGAAAGAAAATTCAGGAGGTAAAAAAAAATGTTAGAAGAAAAAGGGGAACAAGTGATCTTATAAAAAGAGTCTCTGTAAAATAAAAAAAAAGATCTCTGAGCTTACTGTTTAAAAGAAGAAGAAAAAAAAAAAAGCAAAAGAAAAGTAAAAAAGGTGAAAAATAAAAAAGGTAATCAATACAAAAGGGAGAAGAAAGTCAGTATTTTTCCCTTTGTCTTGTTTAGGCAAAAAGATCAGAAAAAGCTAATGAGGATTAGTTAGACACTAAAGGGTTAGCTTAATTAGCCAAGTGACTAGAAAAACAACAATCCTAGCCCTGCCTCTTTACAAGCTTTAAAGACCCTATGATGGAAGTAGCATATTGGACTTCAAGTTTCTGAATGGTTGTGTAGATTGGAAACATTCATGCATGATGACAATGAGTGAACCTTTCTTATAAAAAATGAAAGAGTGTGATTAATTGAAAATATCTGGAAAGGAATTCAGTGGATTGTCAATTGAATCAGTTTAAATTAAGGTTTGCAACTGATTGAATGTGCATGAGTTTTTGATTGAATGCTTCTATAATTACTGATTGACTGGAGTTGGATGATTAATTTGATGAAGGAATTGGTTAACATTAAGCCTGGTCAATGCTTTAAGGAGTATGATGTTTTGCATAGATGGTTGATAAATTTATCTAAGTTATTAAGTTTAATTTAATGGTGCTAAGTGATTCTGAATTTGATTTAACAGATTATTTTCTGAATAAAAGTTTGTTTGATTGCTTGAGGGCAAGCAATTGGTTAAGTTTGGGGTATTTTATTAGCACATATTTATATATATTTATATTATATTATTTTATGTTATTTAAGTGTCTTTGGGTTGATAATTAGTGTTTTTGCAGGTAAATTAAGCCCAATTGAGTTAAGTAAAGACCCATGTAAAAAATAAAGGTAAGAAGTAAAATGATAATATTTGGCTTGTTACTTACCTATTTTATTTATTTTTATCTTCAGATCACATGAAAAAGGAGGGAGCAAATCTGGACCAATGGATTAAAAAGAAATGGATGGCTGTGATGAAAGGAGACTTTGCTGATGTTTTTGAAGAAAAGAAAAAGGATATATCAGAGAGAGATAATACACATTAGATATTAGAAAAAGATTTAGAAAAATAGAAAAAGTTTCTCTGAGTTTCTTTCTTTCGTTCGTTTTACTTTCTGTTCTTGAGAAAACACTTCTGGGTTTTCTGAGTTTTGTGGGTTCTTATTCGCGAGCAATCTTCGTGCATATCCTTGATCTTGGAGTGCCTTGACAACGCGTCTTCAAGGGAGAGGATCGAGGATCTGCATGCGAAGCGGTCGGTTCCTGCGTTTCTGCAAGTTGTTCACTGTAGATCGAGTTTAGGGTTTTTTTGATGTTTGAAGAACCGGTTTCTTTTCTGAACATTGGTAATGTTTGTTCTTTACTTTTCGGATTTGTAGTTTTTCTGATAATGGGTTTCTAGTTCTTTTCTTTTCTGGGTATGATTGAATGATTGGATGAATATTTCTTGAAGTTCTTCGTTATTGTTGCGTTTACTCATTCGATTGATTCTTTAATTTTTCAACTCAAGAGATTCATGGGAATGAAACTTGAGTTTTTCAACAGAAATAATTTGGGAAATGCGTTTCTGTTTAGAATCGATTGAACCCTTTTGGATTAGGGATAATCAAGGGTGATTTCTGATAATTTTCTGATCAATTTTGATAGTTTAATAAGAATACAAAAATTCTCTTTTTACCATAAACCCAATTAAATTCCCTAATGAAAGAAAAATAATTAATTACGATAACTCTTTTCTTTGGAAAATATATAATAACACAAAGGCATTACACCAATACACGCAAAATAGCCATTCCCTTGGTGGAATAAACCATCACAAGTAGCCAGTGGCGGATCTAGGAAAATATTTTTATGTACGCACATTTAGTGGCGGGTGCCCCTGATTATTTTTTTTTTGTGTAAAGAAAGTTTAAATTAACGTTTGAACCAGCTCATAATCTAGTTACTTCCATAACAAGTTGCAGACAATAGTTTGACCAATTATTTTCCCCCTACATCTTATCATCCTCCAAAACAAATATTAGAATATACTCCAGTATATCAATACATCATCATCCTATTTATAGTGGTGAATAAAAAAGTCAACACTGCTTATACAGAAGGCAAACAAAATCACAGTGAAGACCTCGTCTCTAGGTATTAACTTATTTGAGAATGTCAGACCTGCAATCAATCATCTCTTTCTATAAAAATGAAAAAGGAAACAAAGTATGAAGAGAGGATGATGGGTACGTGACCGGCGGAGGAAGAATAAATTTTCTCTCTAATCAAGTTGTGTTGCTATGTTTTTTTAATCATCTCCGTACATAGCTAACTACTATAAGAATAAATATCATTTTTTATCCATAACAAAAAATTCGATCCCCCCACTTTAGTCCATTATAAAAAAAATTAGTCACCTGGTCCATATGAAATTCAAAGTGGACCCATTTTGATCTTTTTGAGGGACTAATGTAGGTTTTTTTTTGAATTTATGAGAGACCACGATTTTAACTAAATTGATCCATTTTAAATTTTTTAGGGACCTCGAGACTATTTTTTGTAAGGGACTAAAATGGAGACCATATTTTTTGTTCGGGACTTAAAAAAATATTTACTCCTAATATATATATATATATATTGAACCGAGAGAAAAATAAGCACCTACAATCCAAAAAAAAATTGAAATAAATTTTTTTATGACCGCACTTGCCGCAAGTGGGTCCGCCACTGCAAGCAGCAACACATGGAGATCCATTAAACAATATAATTTTATCATGGAAACCTAATCTTATTCACAACTAACATCTACCGATAATTATTAATCTCTTTTTCGACGTTGATCTCAAGTTTCCATTAATAGATGCTAATTGCCAACTTTAACATGTCTGCCTTATTAGGGGTGACAAAATAAGTCATGAATCGCGGGTTGACCCATGACTCGATATGCCAGAATATACGTGTTGTGTCAATCCGTAAGTTCAAACGGATGGTGTATGGGTTCCAGTTTTTGACACGAATGAGTATTGTGTCGTGTCAGGTTGATCTGCACGACCTGCGTATCAACTCGTATTGGGGATATTTTTGGTAATTTACATTATAAAATCATATTTTTTTTTTTGGTAATCAATATAAAATCATATTTATTTGGTGTCGTGTCAACCCGCAAGCATGCATGTTATTTTTAAGTATTTTTGGTATTTTTTTAAAAATAAATTCTCAATTTTTTCGTGTCTTGTCGACCCACGAACCGTAGCGGCTCATGTCTCTGGGTTCGAGTTTTTAACCCATCAACAAAGACATGTCCTGCACAGTTGAGTAATTTCATGTTCCTGTCGAGTCATGTCATATATCATGTCGACCAGTTTTGTTACTTGTAGTTTGTATATATACGTGGAGCGAAGCTAAAAAAAAAAAGTTTCCATCAAGTTCTCTCACGCTCAATTTCTCTATATCACTCAATAATTTGATTATTTTTTTTTCGAGTAATTTTCTGTTTAAATAATTTTTGCCGTTACCTTTTCTCCGGAAGAAGCAAAGCATCATTATTAAAATTTGATCTCTGTTCTAGACTAATTATCATAAATTAAATACTAAATTTCAATGATGGAAACAATAAACCTATATACTTACACCAATATCATTGTAACAATGTTAACTTAAAAAAACAGAAACACGGTAGTTGTATTCCTCAACCCAACCCCAGTCTCCACCGCCATCATTCATCACTTTCCATCTCCATTCCCTTCCATGCACCATCTTCCACCACCAGCATTCAACCCTTCCTTATTTCACTATAACCAACTCGAAGCTCACCCATCCTATCCTCATCCAGCATTGCCTCCTCCAACAATCACTTTTAGAAAAATATAATATCACGTCCCCAAAACTCCTCATCTCCCTTCTTTAAATGGGTCTTCTTTCTCCAAATAGATTATCAACGGTTACCCGTAGTTCATTGGATGTTGAGCAAGCCTCGAACGTTTTGAGAGAGCGTTTCATCCAATTGAACACCCATATCACAAGAAACAGATGAAAGAAAGATTGAATCTTCCATTACTCAAGAACTGAAAGTCAGAAAAGAGAACTTACTACTGCTTATAATGAAAACAGATATATATACTGTATGAAAGCTTTAAAACTACGTAACAAATCCACTAACTAATAACTAATCCACTAACTAATCTATTAACTACTTCATAACAGAATTAAGTTGCGTCATGTGGATTGATTGAATCTGTTAGAGGGTTGACATGACACTGTTGATCTTCATAGGTGAGCTGGCTATTTTCTTTTTCTGCACTTCTATCCAATACCCCCCCACAAGCTGGACGGAGAATGTCTCGGAGACCAAGCTTGGCAGTAAGAGCATGAAAGGGTCGAGGATGGAGAGGCTTGGTGAAGATATCGGCAAGCTGCGCTGAAGAAGAAACAGGAAGGAGATGAATGACACCATCGGTGATACGTTCCCTAATAACATGACAATCAATCTCGATGTGCTTAGATCGTTCATGGAAGACCGGATTCTTGGCAAGATAGATGGCAGACATATTGTCACAAAAAACAGAAGCAGGTTTGGAACAAGAGACTTGTAAATCCTGAAGAAGAAGACGAAGCCATTGAATTTCACATGAGATGGAGGCAAGGGCACGGTATTCGGCTTCGGCAGATGAACGTGATACGGTGTGTTGCTTCTTCGATCTCCAAGAGACCAGGGAACGCCCCAAGAAAGTGCAAAGACCTGAAACAGAACGCCTAGTGTCTGGGCAACAAGCCCAGTCACTATCAGCAAAACCTGACAGCATTAAAGAATTGGTAGAGGAAAAGAACAGGCCTGTACTAGGGGAGCTCTTGATGTAGCGAAGGATCCGATTAGCAGCTTGCATATGAAGGTCTGTGGGAGAAGACACAAACTGGCTTAGTTGATGGACTGCAAAAGAGAGATCCGGTCGAGTGTTGGTAAGGTACAATAATCTTCCAACCAATCGACGATAAGGTAGAGGATCATGCAGTATTTCAGAAGCATCTTTAGCACGATGAAGTCTTGTGGTAGGTTCCATTGGGGAAGAGGCTGGTTTGCAGCTTAACATGCCACTATCAGAGAGAAGTTCAAGAGCATACTTCCTCTGATTGACAACAATGCCAGATTGAGAGCGAGCCACCTTTAATCCTAAGAAAAAACGAAGATCACCCAAGTCCTTTATCTTAAAAGAAGAATCCAGAAACAATTTAACCTTGTTGATTTCGGCTAAATCATTCCCTGAGAGAACAATATCATCCACATAGATCAATAGTGCTGTGAATGAAGAATTATGCTTCTTAAATAAAAAGGAGTGATCAGCATGGGATTGCTTGTAACCAAGAGAAAGCAATGAAGAAGTCAGTTTCTCATACCACTGTCTACTGGCTTGCTTAAGGCCATATAGAGACTTCTGTAGTTTACACACCTTGGGAGGATCTGATTTGGGAAAACCATCAGGTAAATGCATGTAGACTTCTTCATGAAGATCTCCATGCAGAAATGCATTATTGACGTCGAGTTGCATGAGATGCCATCCACGAGCTGCTGCAACAGTTAACAAAACTCGCACTGTAGTCATCTTGGCAACTGGGGAGAAGGTGTCCAAGTAATCAATACCTTCCATCTGCGTGTATCCCTTGGCAACCAAGCGTGCCTTATATCTTTCTATGCTTCCATCAGCTTTGAGTTTAGTCTTATAAACCCATTTACACCCTATAATATGCTTATTGGTTGGTTGATCAACAAGAACCCAAGTTCGGTTTTGTTCAAGAGCCTGAATTTCAGTTTCCATTGCCTTTTTCCAGCAGTCTTGCTTAGAAGCTTGTAAGTAAGATTTTGGTTCCATATTAGTAATGGAGTTACAACAAAATCGAGTGAAAGAAGGAGAACAATGTTCATAAGAGAGTACATCAGAAAGTGGAAAAGGGTTTGGTTTGATTGGATTGACAATATTTGGTTTGGTTTGAGTGTTTAGTTTGGTGTGAGTTGTAGTGTTTGGTTGTGATAGTGAAATATGACAGTGAAAATCACGAAGGTAAGTAGGAGGGTTATGAGGTCTAGTAGAGCGACGAAGAGGGAGCTCTATTGGAACAGAAGATGGGTCAGATAAAGGTGCAATGTCACGGGTAGGATGGATATCACAGTGTGCAGCATCACGTGGGTTGAGTAAAGGTTCAGCAATATATGGTGTATCATAGATGGGTAGGATAGGTGGAAGGTAAGGCTGGCAAGGGGAAAAGTGAGGCTGACAATTTTCTGCAGCATTGGTATCATCCTTAAAAGGAAAACAATTTTCGTAGAATAAGACATTTCGTGATGTAAAAAACTCTCTAGATTTCAAGTCATATACAATGTATCCTTTTATCCCATCTTGATAACCAACAAAAGCACATCTCCTTGCCCGAGGAGAAAATTTTCCTCTGTGAGCAGTAAGTGTATTCGCATAGCTTAGGCAACCAAATATGCGTAGATGATCAAGAGTAGGTGGTTTGTCATAAAGCATCATGTAGGGAGATTTGTTGTTAAGCAATGGAGTGGAAATCCGATTGATTAAGTGTGTAGCATGTGAGATGGCAAAATTCCAGAACTTTATGGGTAAGTGAGAGTGAAAGACTAAAGACTGTGCCACATTTAACAAGTGTTGATGCTTTCTCTCTACCCTCCCATTTTGTTGGGGAGTTTCAACACAGCTTCTTTGATGAATAATGCCCTTTTGAAGGTAGTAATCTGTCATGAGAAATTCGGAACCATTATCACTGCGAACCACTTTAACTTTTACACCAAATTGGGTTTCTGCATATGAAATGAAGTGTTGTAGTCTCTTGCGTACATCAGCTTTGCTCTTTAGTAGGATTATCCACATAAATCTTGAGAAATCATCTACTAATGTGAGAAAGAATTTGTGTCCATGGATTGAAGGAACTGCAAAGGGACCCCATATATCTGTGTGCAAAACATCAAAGATTTTATTACTTTAACTGCTACTAACAGGAAATGGTAGCCTGTGTTGTTTACTGATGTGGCATGTATCACATGGCCTTACATCATCATAAGAAATGAAAGGGAAAGATTTAGACATTTGCCTTAAACATTCAAGAGACAAATGACCTAATCTAAAATGCCAAAGTTTGGCATTATTCATCTTTTGAGTTACATTGATCAAACTCTTATTTAAAAGCTGGAAATTCTCTGGAACTTGCTTTGGATACTCAAAGATATACAGCCCACCCTTGACTTTAGCTGTACCAATCATCCTCTTTGTATCCACCTGCTCAATGAGGCACGAATTCTTGGAGAAGGTCAGACAACAAGGAATGGAGTTAATTAGTTTCAAAACAGAAACTAAATTCACCTTGAAATCGGGTACATACAAAACATCTACCAATTTTAATGAATCAGATAGACAAACTGTACCACAAACAGAAGTAGTTACACGAATGCCATTTGGTATCATGATTGAGATTGGAGGAATATTATGAACCGAACTGAACATTGAGATCATGGAGCATATATGATCTGTAGCTCCTGAGTCTAATATCCAATAGTTGAAATGATTACCTGTAGGTGCATTTGAAGAGGAGTTCACTGCTGTGGCTAAGTTGGATGAGTGAGGAGATGACTCATTCTTTTCAATTTCAAGAGGAGTATTCTGCAAAAGGCTTAGTAACTTCTGATATTGGACTTGTGATAAAGAAACTCCAAGATTAGATTCATCTACTTTGTTCTCATTGATGTCACTCCCATCAATTTCTTGTTGAACTAAATTTGCAGCATTATACTGTTTAGGAACTCCAGTTTTGTATCCAGGGGGAAAACCATGAAGTTGATAGCAAGAATCAACCGTGTGGTTTTGCCTACCACAATGAGTGCATATCTTTTTTCCTTGATTTCCAGCAGTGAATCCACGCCCTTGACCAGTGGATCCGCGTCCCTGACCTCCTGTATTTGGCCTGAATTTTCCTTTCTCAACAAAAGGCTTTCTACCAATGTTAGTTCCATTAGTAAAGGAATGAGATAACAAAAAAAATTCACCTTGAGGAACTGACTGAAATTGTCGTTCCTGCTGAACCACCAAGGAAAAAACTCTACTGACATGAGGAAGTGGATCAAGCATCATGACTTGGGATCTGACATGAGCATATTGCTCATTCAGTCCTTTAAGGAATCTTACTGTCTGATCTTGATCTCTGTGAGTTCGTATGAGTGCAAGGAGTCCACAATTGCAGGCAACAGCACAACGACACACAGGTAATGGACGTAAATTGTCCAGTTCATCCCATAAAATTTTCAACTCAGTAAAATAATCAGTAATGCTCATTTCACCTTGCTGAAGCTTATAAAGATCTTCTTGAATTTCAGATAATCGAAATATATCTGATTGACTAAAACGATTCTTCAAATCTAGCCAAACATCGAAGGCTTTATCCATCCAAAGAATTGATTTTTCTATTGAAGGACTAATGGATCTGTGAATCCATGCTAAGACCATAGTGTTGCAACGCTGCCATGCCACAAACAAAGGATCAGCAGCAACTGGTGGAACAATGGATCCATCTATGAATCCGAGTTTATTCTTTGATAGCAGAGCCATGCTCATACCTCGCGCCCAAGTGTGGTAATTCTTTCCACTCAAAGGAGGACTAACAAGAACAAGAGCAGGATTTTCATTTGGATGAATGTAAAATGGATGTCCAGGATTCGTGAGGAACTCTGGAATCAAGTCAGCCATCGTTTCAACCAAGAAGAACGATGCAAGAAGAAACTTTAAAGAAAAAAAATGCAGCGGAATGTGGATACCAGAGCCTATGATTGCTCTGATACCATATCACAAGAAACAGATGAAAGAAAGATTGAATCTTCCATTACACAAGAACTGAAAGTCAGAAAAGAGAACTACTAACTGCTTACAATGAAAACAGATATATATACTGTATGAAAGCTTTAAAACTACGTAACAAATCCACTAACTAATAACTAATCCACTTTCTTTCAAAAATTATATATTCAGTATAAAATAAACAAAGAACATAGGTGGATTAAATCTAGATATTTAATAAGTCGTGAAACATGATTTCTTAAGATCTCAAATCACCGAAAGCAAAATTATTACAATGAACATATGATCCACGACCAACGAGCAATAATACAACATTTATTTATTTTTTAAACCCTTGACTATAGTACACGATGATGCGATCAATATAGAAGTTCTTAACGGAAAAAGATTTTAAATTATTAAGTCTAGCAAACCAATGAAGCAAGTTCTGATGGGCCTCCTCTGCAGCCTTCATTGCTTCCGCATCTTCAGTGTTGTATCTCACAGTCCAACCATGAGAAACTTTTGGAAATATTTTAACCAAACTATCAACCTGCAGAAAACAAAAATTTGTTCATAAGTGATTTAATAATTCTTAAATGGGTTTTATGTTTATTATGTTGTAGGAAAAGTGATCGTGTAATATCATAGAGATTCATTTTGCGTGCCATATTTTTATTTTATTTTTTTAAATGTGTGGACCTCACAAAATATTGTGTGTGTAGAAAAGTTTGTTGTATTATGTTAAATGATAAAATGAAATATATACGAGATTTTTATGTTGTTATAAATGTTGTGCAAAAACAAACAATTTCTTTATGGCAAGGGGCCCCCAACTTAAAAATGTCAACTCAATTGCCCATTTTGATTGGTCTAATGAACAGTTGTACATCACATGTGAACAATTTTTTTACTAACACGGATAGCAGCAAAAAAATGCAAAAAAGCTAACCAATCTGATTTGACTGACTACAGATCTTGTAATTGAGTATATATATATATGAAATTAACCAAAAATAATAACACTAGTATATCATCAAGGTAATATAAAAGGATGGCTGAAAACCAAAAAAGAAAGAAAAAATAATCTGACCCCGGATTTAGCAGTAAGGATTTGTTCATATTGTTTCACAAGCTCTGGAGGAGAATATTTGTCAATCTCAGCGCCAAGTATAGCAATCGGAATATCAACACCTGAACATAAGACCAATAATTAAAAGTAACAATATAAACATCTCAGTCGCTGTTTTAAGAAAACCGCTTCTTCTTTTTTGTCTTTATTCAATCATGAATAAATGACAAGTGAATGAATTTTCAGGGAAGAAGCTTCCAATAAAACAGAACCATTGCAAAATGAATTATACCGAAATAAGTTCAACATGTTATTGCAAAAGAAGCAAAGACAACACTAAAAATAGAGAGAGAGAGTATCAAAGTGAATTACCCCTGTGTAGTATCTAATCAGCCTCTAGAAGCATAAATTGAATGCTTACTTAAGAGAAGGAGCTTTGAATCAACAACTTAATTTCATTCAATGTTGGGGTCGAATATATAGACTCAAAGGATTACAACAGAAACTGCTACAACTAAGGAACAGAGAAGTCTAATCCTACACTAGCTAATCTTATCTGATATAACAATACAATCTGATAATAATCTAACTGAACTATATTAGTTGTAACAACAAATAACAAACTCCTAATACTCCCCCTTAAGTTGGTACATGGAGGGATGCAATGCCCAACTTGGCAACTAAGAAATCGAACTGTTTCGAACCTAATGCTTTTGTCATAATGTCAGCAGGTTGAGACTGTGTCCTAATGTGTTGAGTGGACATTGCTTTATTGAGGATGTGTTCTCGGACGAAATGGCAATCCAATTCGATGTGCTTTGTGCGCTAATGGAAGACTGGATTGGTAGCAATGTGGATGGCTGATTGACTGTCACAGAAAAGCTTCATAGGTTCTGTATGAGGAAGACCAAGTGAACTCAGGAAGGATTTGATTCAAATGAGCTCAGAAGCAGCTGCTGCCATTGCGCGATACTCTGCTTCAGCGGAGGAACGAGAAATGGTGTGTTGTTTCTTGGTTTTCCATGAGATGGGAGAATGGGAGAGTGGCCAAGTGTGACGTAATACCCCGTTACAGACTTGCAGGTAAGTGGGCAACTAGCCCAATCTGAGTCACAGTAGGCTCTAACAAGGAGATCAGAATCAGAGTGTAGAAGAAGACCTTGGCCAGGATTCTTCTTGATATAGCGTAGCACTCTAATTGCAACATCAAAATGCAGCTGCATGGGATTCTGCAAGAACTGAAAGAGAGTGTGCATGACATAGCTCAATTCCGGACGTGCGATAGTGAGATACACTAAACGTCCAATGATGCGACGGTAGCGTATGGGATCTTTATAAGGAGGACCATCTGCAAGAGCTAGTTTATGGTTTGGATCCATTGGATATGCTGCTGGTTTACAGCCTTGAAGACCACATTCTTGTAGGATATCCAATGAAAATTTACGTTGGCTAAGGAATAAGCCAGATTTGCTCCTAGCAAATTCAATACCAAGGAAATATTTTAGGTGGCCTAAGTCTTTGATCTTGAACCAGGTGCGCAGATGTGCTTTGACTCGATCTCATAGAGCTAAATCATCCCCTGCCAAGAGGATATCATCAACGTAAACTAGGATTGTGACTGAATGTGATCCATGAGTGTAAGTAAACAAAGTGTAATCTGCATGAGATTGGTTGAATCCGAAAGTGAGGAGAGACGCGCATAGTTTTGCAAACCAGTTTCTTGGAGACTGCTTAAGACCGTAAAGAGAGCGTTGAAGCTTGCATGCATGACCGGGTTTACCATTGGAGAAGCCAAGAGGGAATCACATGAAGACTTCCTCAGCCAAATCTCCATGAAGAAATGCATTCTAGACATCGAGTTGAAAAATATGCCATTGTTTAGCTACAGCCACTGATAGGAATGCTCGCACGCTTACCATTTTTGCTACGGGGCAAATGTCTCGTTGTAATCTTCTCCTTCTACCTGATTGTTTCCGGCAATTACTAAACGGGCCTTGTATCTTTCTATTGATCCATCAGCATTGTACCTAATGCGGTAGACCCATTTGCACGGTATGGCTTTCTTGCCTGGAGGAAGTGGTGTAATACACCATGTTTTATTGTCGTCAAGGGCAGCAATTTCCAACTGCATGCCTTTTTGCCATTGAGGGGATTGCATTGCTTCTTTAAATGTCTTTGGCTTTGAATTGCTATCAACGGCTGCAAGGAATAAGTTTTGACAGAGTTTCGGTAAGGAGTCCGGAAAAAATTCTAGTTTAAGTTTAGAGAACACTAATATTTATAGAAATGAATGGTCACGGGACGAAAAGACGTGACTATTTAGAAACGAACAGGCACCACTGTTCGAAAGCATAGAGGCGTGACTTTTTTTTTTTTTGGAGGTTACAAGGAATTGAACATAACGCCCTACACTGTACACACTTTAAACACACACACACCCCACCCCACTAAGCTAAAGAGGCAAGTAAAAAGACGTAACTATTCCCAAGTAAAAAGGAGCTATTATTCGAAATGAAAAGACAAGACTATTTCAACTTCTTATTCATAATCCATTAATAGAGCATTCTAATCGATAATAATTAACAAATCTACTTCTATCTTACAACAAAATCAGTACATTCTTGGTTGTGCAAAATTTCTATACAATAGCAACTTTCAGTCAAAACTCCTCTGCTGTGCATTTTGAATTTTGATTATGTTTTATGAAAACAAAATTAGTTAATCCAAGCATGTACTAAAAGTAATCATCAACAAAATTATAAACAATAGATAAAAATAAGATTTAGTATTTAACAAACAAAAAAGGAAGAGGTAAAGAGAGAGAAAAACAACTGGTCCCTAAATATATAACGGGGTTTGATTTTCTCATGTTACATTAGAAATGAATTCCCATGTTGTGACTCAACTAGTGGTGGGTCCCACACTTATTAAAAAAAAGAAAGAAAAGAAAAGTTTTGCACGCAAATCGAAGTGTCACAGCATGAGATCAAATAAGGTGTATATAAAAAGGAAAAAATTACTCTTATGTTATATGTGATAAATTTCTCTCCTACACACCATTCAATAACTGTGCCACCTTTTTTTTTCAGGTGGTGGAGCCCACAAGTTTATCTTTATGACATGAGATAACTTATCTCCTTTAACATGAGATTAATAAATCCCATATAAAAATAGGAAAATCATTCTCCCACTTTATATAAGATAACTATAATGATCTCATGTTATTCTTACATAAAAAATTGTGCTATTATTTTTTTTTAAAAAAAATGTTTTAAAAAAAAATTTTGTAAAAAATGTTTTAGAAACTATAACTATTTTTTTGTTTTTAGAATCAAATTTAGAGAACATGTCTGAGTTGTTCTTGTTTTCTGTTTTGATTTTTAAGTTTCAACAAGAAAAAAATATAGAAAATAATTGTTTCCATAATTATTTTATAAAACAGTTTTAAGAATAAAAAAATCAGAACACAATCAAACAGGTCCTGTATTTCTTGCGTCCAATGAAATAAAATAAAATTATTTTTATTTCATACAATATATAAAAAAGTATGTGGGAGTACTAAGGAGAAGATAGATAGAAAAAAAAAGTAGATATTATCCACTTTTTATGTATAAATGAGATAATTTTGTCTCATGGAACATAAAAAATATATTTTCCATAATTAATAAATAGTTACAATAACTAACAAAGAATATAATTTATAAGACGGTGATGAAAACATATTTGTTTCAAGGGTTTTCAATTTCTCATTACACTGCGAAGAAATTTCATGCAACAATTAATTA
>JAVKPL010002505.1:0-18425 GCA_032173675.1 Gastrolobium villosum
ACTTACAAAATCGATTTCCTTTGTATTTATTTTATTAATCTGTTTTCGACGAAATTCTTTTTCCCTCGAAAAACTTCACAAAATCAATTTCTTTTGTATTTATTTTAGTCATCCGTTTTCGACGGAATACTTTTTTCGTCAAAAATCTTCGACGGAATCCATTTTTCGTCGAAAAACTTCATAAAATAATTTCTTTTGCATTTAATTTATTCATCCATTTTCGACGGAATTCATTTTCCGTCAAAAATCTTCGACGGAATGCATTTTCCGTCGAAAAACTTCACAAAATCAATTTCTTTTGCATTTATTTTATTCATCCATTTTCGACGGAATTCATTTTCCGTCAAAAATGTTCAAAAAATCAATTTCTTTTGCATTTATTTTATTCAACCGTTTTCGACGGAATACTTTTTTCGTCGAAAAACTTCATAAAATAATTTCTTTTGCATTTAATTTATTCATCCATTTTCGACGGAATTCATTTTCCGTCAAAAATCTTCGACGGTATCCATTTTCCGTCGAAAAACTTCACAAAATCAATTTCTTTTGCATTTATTTTATTCATCCATTTTCGACGGAATTCATTTTCCGTTAAAAAACTTCACAAAATCAATTTCTTTTGCATTAATTTTATTCATCCATTTTCGACGGAATACATTTTGCGTCAAAAATCTTCGACGGAATCCATTTTCCGTCGAAAAACTTCACAAAATCAATTTCTTTTGCATTTATTTTATTCATCCATTTTCGACGGAATTCATTTTCCGTCCAAAATCTTCGACGGAATCCATTTTTCTGTCGAAAAACTTCACAAAATCAATTTCTTTTGCATTTATTTTATTCATCTATTTTCGACGTCAAAAATTCGGAATCCATTTTCCGTCGAAAAACTTCACAAAATCAATTTCTTTTGCATTTAAAAATTTTCGACGGAATTTGTTTTTCGTCGAAAAACTTCAGAAAATCAATTTCTTTTGCATTTATTTTATTAATCCGTTTTCGACGGAATCCATTTTCCATCGAAAAACTTCATAAAATCAATTTCTTTTGCATTTATTTTAATCATTTTGAAATCCATTTTCCGTCGAAAAACTTCATAAAATCAATTTCTTTTGCATTTATTTTATTCATCCATTTTCGACGGAATTCATTTTCCGTCAAAAATCTTCGACGGAATCCATTTTCCGTCGAAAAACTTCACAAAATCAATTTCTTTTGCATTTATTTTATTCATCCATTTTCGACGGAATTCATTTTCCGTCGGAATCCATTTTCCGTCGAAAAACTTCACAAAATCAATTTCTTTTGCATTTATTTTATTCATCCATTTTCGACGGAATTCATTTTCCGTCAAAAATCTTCGACGGAATCCATTTTCCGTCGAAAAACTTCACAAAATCAATTTCTTTTGCATTTATTTTATTCATCCATTTTCGACGGAATTCATTTTCCGTCAAAAATCTTCGACGAATCCATTTTCCGTCGAAAAACTTCACAAAATCAATTTCTTTTGCATTTATTTTATTCATCCATTTTCGACGGAATTCATTTTCCGTCAAAAAACTTCACAAAATCAATTTCTTTTGCATTTATTTTTTTCATCCATTTTCGACGGAATTCATTTTCCGTCGAAAAACTTCACAAAATCAATTTCTTTTGCATTTATTTTATTCATCCGTTTTCGACGGAATACATTTTTCGTCAAAAATCTTCGACGGAATCCATTTTTCGTCGAAAAACTTCACAAAATCAATTTCTTTTGCATTTATTTTATTCATCCATTTTCGACGGAATTCATTTTCCGTCAAAAATCTTCGACGGAATCCATTTTCCGTCGAAAAACTTCACAAAATCAATTTCTTTTGCATTTATTTTATTCATCCATTTTCGACGGAATTCATTTTCCGTCAAAAATCTTCGACGGAATCCATTTTCCGTCGAAAAACTTCACAAAATCAATTTCTTTTGCATTTATTTTATTAATCCATTTTCGACGAAATTCTTTTTCCGTCGAAAAACTTCACAAAATCAATTTCTTTTGCATTTATTTTATTCATCCATTTTCGACGGAATACATTTTTCGTCAAAAATCTTCGACGGAATCCATTTTCCATCGAAAAACTTCATAAAATCAATTTGTTTTGCATTTATTTTATTCATCCATTTTCGACGGAATTCATTTTCCGTCCAAAATCTTCGACGGAATCCATTTTCTGTCGAAAAACTTACAAAATCAATTTCCTTTGTATTTATTTTATTAATCTGTTTTCGACGAAATTCTTTTTCCGTCGAAAAACTTCACAAAATCAATTTCTTTTGTATTTATTTTAGTCATCCGTTTTCGACGGAATACTTTTTTCGTCAAAAATCTTCGACGGAATCCATTTTTCGTCGAAAAACTTCATAAAATAATTTCTTTTGCATTTAATTTATTCATCCATTTTCGACGGAATTCATTTTCCGTCAAAAATCTTCGACGGAATGCATTTTCCGTCGAAAAACTTCACAAAATCAATTTCTTTTGCATTTATTTTATTCATCCATTTTCGACAATTTTTCCGTCAAAAATGTTCACAAAAAATCAATTTCTTTTGCATTTATTTTATTCATCCGTTTTCGACGGAATACTTTTTTCGTCAAAAATCTTCGACGGAATCCATTTTTCGTCGAAAAACTTCATAAAATAATTTCTTTTGCATTTAATTTATTCATCCATTTTCGACGGAATTCATTTTCCGTCAAAAATCTTCGACGGTATCCATTTTCCGTCGAAAAACTTCACAAAATCAATTTCTTTTGCATTTATTTTATTCATCCATTTTCGACGGAATTCATTTTCCGTCAAAAAACTTCACAAAATCAATTTCTTTTGCATTTATTTTATTCATCCATTTTCGACGGAATTCATTTTCCGTCAAAAATCTTCGACGGAATCCATTTTTCGTCGAAAAACTTCACAAAATCAATTTCTTTTGCATTTATTTTATTCATCCATTTTCGACGGAATTCATTTTCCGTCCAAAATCTTCGACGGAATCCATTTTCTGCATTTATTTTATCATCCATTTTCCGTCAAAAATCTTCGACGGAATCCATTTTCGAACTTACAAAATCAATTTCCTTTGTATTTATTTTATTAATCTGTTTTCGACGAAATTCTTTTTCCGTCGAAAAACTTCACAAAATCAATTTCTTTTGTATTTATTTTATTCATCCGTTTTCGACGGAATACTTTTTTCGTCAAAAATCTTCGACGGAATCCATTTTTCGTCGAAAAACTTCATAAAATAATTTCTTTTGCATTTAATTTATTCATCCATTTTCGACGGAATTCATTTTCCGTCAAAAATCTTCGACGGAATGCATTTTCCGTCGAAAAACTTCACAAAATCAATTTCTTTTGCATTTATTTTATTCATCCATTTTCGACGGAATTCATTTTCCGTCAAAAATGTTCACAAAATCAATTTCTTTTGCATTTATTTTATTAATCCGTTTTCGACGGAATACTTTTTTCGTCAAAAATCTTCGACGGAATCCATTTTTCGTCGAAAAACTTCATAAAATAATTTCTTTTGCATTTAATTTATTCATCCATTTTCGACGGAATTCATTTTCCGTCAAAAATCTTCGACGGTATCCATTTTCCGTCGAAAAACTTCACAAAATCAATTTCTTTTGCATTTATTTTATTCATCCATTTTCGACGGAATTCATTTTCCGTCAAAAAACTTCACAAAATCAATTTCTTTTGCATTTATTTTATTCATCCATTTTCGACGGAATTCATTTTCCGTCAAAAATCTTCGACGGAATCCATTTTTCGTCGAAAAACTTCACAAAATCAATTTCTTTTGCATTTATTTTATTCATCCATTTTCGACGGAATTCATTTTCCGTCAAAAATCTTCGACGGAATCCATTTTTCGTCGAAAAACTTCACAAAATCAATTTCTTTTGCATTTATTTTATTCATCCATTTTCGACGGAATTCATTTTCCGTCAAAAAACTTCACAAAATCAATTTCTTTTGCATTTATTTTATTTATCCATTTTCGACGGAATTCATTTTCCGTCAAAAATTTTCGACGGAATCCATTTTCCGTCGAAAAACTTCACAAAATCAATTTCTTTTGCATTTATTTTATTCATCCATTTTCGACGGAATTCATTTTCCGTCAAAAATCTTCGACGGAATCCATTTTCCGTCGAAAAACTTCACAAAATCAATTTCTTTTGCATTTATTTTATTCATTAGTCAAAAATCCATTTTCATTTTCCGTCGAAAAACTTCACAAAATCAATTTCTTTTGCATTTATTTTATTCATCCAATCATTTTCCGTCAAAAATCTTCGACGGAATCCATTTTCCGTCGAAAAACTTCACAAAATCAATTTCTTTTGCATTTATTTTATTCATCCATTTTCGACGGAATTCATTTTCCGTCAAAAATCTTCGACGGAATCCATTTTCCGTCGAAAAACTTCACAAAATCAATTTCTTTTGCATTTAATCCATTTTTTTCCGTCGAAAAACTTCACAAAATCAATTTCTTTTGCATTTATTTTATTCATCCATTTTCGACGGAATACATTTTTCGTCAAAAATCTTCGACGGAATCCATTTTCCGTCGAAAAACTTCATAAAATCAATTTCTTTTGCATTTATTTTATTCATCCATTTTCGACGGAATTCATTTTCCGTCAAAAATCTTCGACGGAATCCATTTTCTGTCGAAAAACTTACAAAATCAATTTCCTTTGTATTTATTTTATTAATCTGTTTTCGACGAATTCTTTTTCCGTCGAAAAACTTCACAAAATCAATTTCTTTTGTATTTATTTTAGTCATCCGTTTTCGACGGAATACTTTTTTCGTCAAAAATCTTCGACGGAATCCATTTTTCGTCGAAAAACTTCATAAAATAATTTCTTTTGCATTTAATTTATTCATCCATTTTCGACGGAATTCATTTTCCGTCAAAAATCTTCGACGGAATGCATTTTCCGTCGAAAAACTTCACAAAATCAATTTCTTTTGCATTTATTTTATTCATCCATTTTCGACGGAATTCATTTTCGACGGAATTCATTTTCCGTCAAAAATGTTCACAAAATCAATTTCTTTTGCATTTATTTTATTAATCCGTTTTCGACGGAATACTTTTTTCGTCAAAAATCTTCGACGGAATCCATTTTTCGTCGAAAAACTTCATAAAATAATTTCTTTTGCATTTAATTTATTCATCCATTTTCGACGGAATTCATTTTCCGTCAAAAATCTTCGACGGTATCCATTTTCCGTCGAAAAACTTCACAAAATCAATTTCTTTTGCATTTATTTTATTCATCCATTTTCGACGGAATTCATTTTCCGTCAAAAAACTTCACAAAATCAATTTCTTTTGCAAAAACTTTACAAAATCAATTTCTTTTGCATTTATTTTATTCATCCATTTTCGACGGAATTCATTTTCCGTCGAAAAACTTCACAAAATCAATTTCTTTTGCATTTATTTTATTCATCCATTTTCGACGGAATACATTTTTCGTCAAAAATCTTCGACGGAATCCATTTTTCGTCGAAAAACTTCACAAAATCAATTTCTTTTGCATTTATTTTATTCATCCATTTTCGACGGAATTCATTTTCCGTCAAAAATCTTCGACGGAATCCATTTTCTGTCGAAAAGCTTACAAAATCAATTTCTTTTGTATTTATTTTATTAATCTGTTTTCGACGAAATTCTTTTTCCGTCGAAAAACTTCACAAAATCAATTTCTTTTGTATTTATTTTATTCATCCGTTTTCGACGGAATACTTTTTTCGTCAAAAATCTTCGACGGAATCCATTTTTCGTCGAAAAACTTCATAAAATAATTTCTTTTGCATTTAATTTATTCATCCATTTTCGACGGAATTCATTTTCCGTCAAAAATCTTCGACGGAATGCATTTTCCGTCGAAAAACTTCACAAAATCAATTTCTTTTGCATTTATTTTATTCATCCATTTTCGACGGAATTCATTTTCCGTCAAAAATGTTCACAAAATCAATTTCTTTTGCATTTATTTTATTAATCCGTTTTCGACGGAATACTTTTTTCGTCAAAAATCTTCGACGGAATCCATTTTTCGTCGAAAAACTTCATAAAATAATTTCTTTTGCATTTAATTTATTCATCCATTTTCGACGGAATTCATTTTCCGTCAAAAATCTTCGACGGTATCCATTTTCCGTCGAAAAACTTCACAAAATCAATTTCTTTTGCATTTATTTTATTCATCCATTTTCGACGGAATTCATTTTCCGTCAAAAAACTTCACAAAATCAATTTCTTTTGCATTTATTTTATTCATCCATTTTCGACGGAATTCATTTTCCGTCAAAAATCTTCGACGGAATCCATTTTTCGTCGAAAAACTTCACAAAATCAATTTCTTTTGCATTTATTTTATTCATCCATTTTCGACGGAATTCATTTTCCGTCAAAAATCTTCGACGGAATCCATTTTTCGTCGAAAAACTTCACAAAATCAATTTCTTTTGCATTTATTTTATTCATCCATTTTCGACGGAATTCATTTTCCGTCAAAAATCTTCGACGGAATCCATTTTCCGTCGAAAAACTTCACAAAATCAATTTCTTTTGCATTTATTTTATTCATCCATTTTCGACGGAATTCATTTTCCGTCAAAAATCTTCGACGAATCCATTTTTCGTCGAAAAACTTCACAAAATCAATTTCTTCTGCATTTATTTTATTCATCCATTTTCAACGGAATTCATTTTCCGTCAAAAATCTTCGACGGAATCCATTTTCCGTCGAAAAACTTCACAAAATCAATTTCACAAAATAAATTTCTTTTGCATTTATTTTATTCATTATTTTAAAATTTTCGACGGAATCCATTTTCCGTCGAAAAACTTCACAAAATCAATTTCTTTTGCATTTATTTTATTCATCCGTTTTCGACGGAATATATTTTTCGTCCAAAATCTTAGACGGAATCCTTTTTCCATCGAAAAACTTCTTAAAATCAATTTCTTTTGCATTTATTTTATTCATCCATTTTCGACGGAATACATTTTTCGTCAAAAATCTTCGACGGAATCCATTTTCCATCGAAAAACTTCATAAAATCAATTTGTTTTGCATTTATTTTATTCATCCATTTTCGACGGAATTCATTTTCCGTCCAAAATCTTCGACGGAATCCATTTTCTGTCGAAAAACTTACAAAATCGATTTCCTTTGTATTTATTTTATTAATCTGTTTTCGACGAAATTCTTTTTCCGTCGAAAAACTTCACAAAATCAATTTCTTTTGTATTTATTTTAGTCATCCGTTTTCGACGGAATACTTTTTTCGTCAAAAATCTTCGACGGAATCCATTTTTCGTCGAAAAACTTCATAAAATAATTTCTTTTGCATTTAATTTATTCATCCATTTTCGACGGAATTCATTTTCCGTCAAAAATCTTCGACGGAATGCATTTTCCGTCGAAAAACTTCACAAAATCAATTTCTTTTGCATTTATTTTATTCATCCATTTTCGACGGAATTCATTTTCCGTCAAAAATGTTCAAAAAATCAATTTCTTTTGCATTTATTTTATTCATCCGTTTTCGACGGAATACTTTTTTCGTCAAAAATCTTCGACGGAATCCATTTTTCGTCGAAAAACTTCATAAAATAATTTCTTTTGCATTTAATTTATTCATCCATTTTCGACGGAATTCATTTTCCGTCAAAAATCTTCGACGGTATCCATTTTCCGTCGAAAAACTTCACAAAATCAATTTCTTTTGCATTTATTTTATTCATCCATTTTCGACGGAATTCATTTTCCGTCAAAAAACTTCACAAAATCAATTTCTTTTGCATTTATTTTATTCATCCATTTTCGACGGAATTCATTTTCCGTCAAAAATCTTCGACGGAATCCATTTTTCGTCGAAAAACTTCACAAAATCAATTTCTTTTGCATTTATTTTATTCATCCATTTTCGACGGAATTCATTTTCCGTCCAAAATCTTCGACGGAATCCATTTTCTGTCGAAAAACTTACAAAATCAATTTCCTTTGTATTTATTTTATTAATCTGTTTTCGACGAAATTCTTTTTCCGTCGAAAAACTTCACAAAATCAATTTCTTTTGTATTTATTTTATCTTCGAAATCCGTCGAAAAACTTCATAAAATAATTTCTTTTGCATTTAATTTATTCATCCATATTCGACGGAATTCTTTTTCCGTCAAAAATCTTCGACGGAATCCATTTTCCGTCGAAAAACTTCATAAAATAATTTCTTTTGCATTTAATTTATTCATCCATTTTCGACGGAATTCATTTTCCGTCAAAAATCTTCGACGGAATGCATTTTCCGTCGAAAAACTTCACAAAATCAATTTCTTTTGCATTTATTTTATTCATCCATTTTCGACGGAATTCATTTTCCGTCAAAAATGTTCACAAAATCAATTTCTTTTGCATTTATTTTATTAATCCGTTTTCGACGGAATACTTTTTTCGTCAAAAATCTCGACGGAATCCATTTTTCGTCGAAAAACTTCATAAAATAATTTCTTTTGCATTTAATTTATTCATCCATTTTCGACGGAATTCATTTTCCGTCAAAAATCTTCGACGGTATCCATTTTCCGAAAACTTCACAAAATCAATTTCTTTTGCATTTATTTTATTCATCCATTTTCGACGGAATCCGTTTTCCGTCGAAAAACTTCACAAAATCAATTTCTTTTGCATTTATTTTATTCATCCATTTTCGACGGAATTCATTTTCCGTCAAAAATCTTCGACGGAATCCATTTTTCGTCAAAAATCTTCTACAGAATCAATTTTCCGTCAAAAACTTCACAAAATAAATTTCTTTTGCATTTATTTTATTCATCCGTTTTCGACGGAATTTGTTTTCCGTCGAAAAACTTCACAAAATCAATTTCTTTTGCATTTATTTTATTCATCCGTTTTCGACGGAATATATTTTTCGTCCAAAATCTTAGACGGAATCCTTTTTCCATCGAAAAACTTCTTAAAATCAATTTCTTTTGCATTTATTTTATTCATCCATTTTCGACGGAATACATTTTTCGTCAAAAATCTTCGACGGAATCCATTTTCCATCGAAAAACTTCATAAAATCAATTTCTTTTGCATTTATTTTATTCATTATTTTCGACGGAATTCATTTTCCGTCAAAAATCTTCGACGGAATCCATTTTCCATCAAAAATCTTCGACGAATCCATTTTCCGTCGAAAAACTTCACAAAATCAATTTCTTTTGCATTTATTTTATTAATCCATTTTCGACGCAATTCTTTTTCCGTCGAAAAACTTCACAAAATCAATTTCTTTTGCATTTATTTTATTCATCCATTTTCGACGGAATACATTTTTCGTCAAAAATCTTCGACGGAATCCATTTTCCGTCGAAAAACTTCACAAAATCAATTTCTTTTGCATTTATTTTATTCATCCATTTTCGAATTCATTTTCCGTCCGTACGGAATCAATTTTCAGTCGAAAATCTTCACAAAATCAATTTCTTTTGCATTTATTTTATTCATCCGTTTTCGATGGAATCCATTTTCCGTCAAAAATCTTCTACGGAATCCATTTTCCGTCGAAAAACTTCAAAATCAAAAATCAATTTCTTTTCAAAAATTCGTTTCGAAAAACTTCACAAAATCAACGATTTAATTCTTTTTCCGTCGAAAAACTTCACAAAATCAATTTCTTTTGCATTTATTTTATTCATCCATTTTCCGTCATTTCCGTCAAAAACTTCACAAAATCAATTTCTTTTGCATTTATTTTATTCATCCGTTTTCGACGGAATAATTTTTCGTCAAAAATCTTCAACCGTCGAAAAACTTCACAAAATCAATTTCTTTTGCATTTATTTTATTCATCCATTTTCGACGGAATCATTTTTGTCAAAAATCTTTCGACGGAATCCTTTTTCGTCGAAAAACTTCACAAAATCAATTTCTTTTGCATTTATTTTATTCATCCATTTTCGACGGAATTCATTTTCCGTCAAAAATCTTCGACGGAATCCATTTTCCGTCGAAAAACTTCACAAAATCAATTTCTTTTGCATTTATTTTATTAATCCGTTTTCGACGAAATTCTTTTTCCGTCGAAAAACTTCACAAAATCAATTTCTTTTGCATTTATTTTATTCATCCATTTTCGACGGAATACATTTTTCGTCAAAAATCTTCGACGGAATCCATTTTCCATCGAAAAACTTCATAAAATCAATTTCTTTTGCATTTATTTTATTCATCCATTTTCGACGGAATTCATTTTCCGTCAAAAATCTTCGACGGAATCCATTTTCTGTCGAAAAACTTACAAAATCGATTTCCTTTGTATTTATTTTATTAATCTGTTTTCGACGAAATTCTTTTTTCGTCGAAAAACATCATAAAATAATTTCTTTTGCATTTATTTTATTCATCCATTTTCGACGAAATTCATTTTCCGTCAAAAATCTTCGACGGTATCCATTTTCCGTCGAAAAACTTCACAAAATCAATTTCTTTTGCATTTATTTTATTCATCCATTTTCGACGGAATTCATTTTCCGTCAAAAATCTTCGACGGAATGCATTTTCCGTCGAAAAACTTCACAAAATCAATTTCTTTTGCATTTATTTTATTCATCCATTTTCGACGGAATTCATTTTCCGTCAAAAATGTTCAAAAAATCAATTTCTTTTGCATTTATTTTATTCATCCGTTTCCGACGGAATACTTTTTTCGTCAAAAATCTTCGACGGAATCCATTTTTCGTCGAAAAACTTAATAAAATAATTTCTTTTGCATTTAATTTATTCATCCATTTTCGACGGAATTCATTTTCCGTCAAAAATCTTCGACGGTATCCATTTTCCGTCGAAAAACTTCACAAAATCAATTTCTTTTGCATTTATTTTATTCATCCATTTTCGACGGAATTCATTTTCCGTCAAAAAACTTCACAAAATCAATTTCTTTTGCATTTATTTTATTCATCCATTTTCGACGGAATTCATTTTCCGTCAAAAATCTTCGACGGAATCCATTTTTCGTCGAAAAACTTTACAAAATCAATTTCTTTTGCATTTATTTTATTCATCCATTTTCGACGGAATTCATTTTCCGTCCAAAATCTTCGACGGAATCCATTTTCTGTCGAAAAACTTACAAAATCAATTTCCTTTGTATTTATTTTATTAATCTGTTTTCGACGAAATTCTTTTTCCGTCGAAAAACTTCACAAAATCAATTTCTTTTGTATTTATTTTAGTCATCCGTTTTCGACGGAATACTTTTTTCGTCAAAAATCTTCGACGAAATCCATTTTTCGTCGAAAAACTTCATAAAATAATTTCTTTTGCATTTAATTTATTCATCCATTTTCGACGGAATTCATTTTCCGTCAAAAATCTTCGACGGTATCCATTTTCCGTCGAAAAAACTTCACAAAATCAATTTCTTTTGCATTTATTTTATTCATCCATTTTCGACGGAATTCATTTTCCGTCAAAAATCTTCGACGGAATGCATTTTCTGTCGAAAAACTTCACAAAATCAATTTCTTTTGCATTTATTTTATTCATCCATTTTCGACGGAATTCATTTTCCGTCAAAAATGTTCACAAAATCAATTTCTTTTGCATTTATTTTATTAATCCGTTTTCGACGGAATACTTTTTTCGTCAAAAATCTTCGACGGAATCCATTTTTCGTCGAAAAACTTAATAAAATAATTTCTTTTGCATTTAATTTATTCATCCATTTTCGACGGAATTCATTTTCCGTCGAAAAACTTCACAAAATGAATTTCTTTTGCAATTTATTTTATTCATCCGTTTTCGACGGAATTCATTTTCCGTCAAAAAACTTCACAAAATCAATTTCTTTTGCATTTATTTTATTCATCCATTTTCGACGGAATTCATTTTCCGTCAAAAATCTTCGACGGAATCCATTTTTCGTCGAAAAACTTCACAAAATCAATTTCTTTTGCATTTATTTTATTCATCCATTTTCGACGGAATTCATTTTCCGTCCAAAATCTTCGACAGAATCCATTTTTCGTCGAAAAACTTCACAAAATCAATTTCTTTTGCATTTATTTTATTCATCCATTTTCGACGGAATTCATTTTCCGTCAAAAATCTTCGACGGAATCCATTTTCCGTCGAATAACTTCACAAAATCAATTTCTTTTGCATTTATTTTATTCATCCATTTTCGACGGAATCCGTTTTCAGTCGAAAATCGTCACAAAATAAATTTCTTTTTTTTTTTTGGTTACAGCACACAAAATAAATTTCTTTTGCATTTATTTTATTCATCCGTTTTCGATGGAATTCATTTTCCGTCAAAAGTCTTCGACGGAATCCATTTTTCGTCAAAAATCTTCTACGGAATCCATTTTCCGTCGAAAAACTTCACAAAATAAATTTCTTTTGCATTTATTTTATTCATCCGTTTTCGACGGAATTTGTTTTCCGTCGAAAAACTTCACAAAATCAATTTCTTTTGCATTTATTTTATTCATCCGTTTTCGACGGAATATATTTTTCGTCCAAAATCTTAGACGGAATCCTTTTTCCATCGAAAAACTTCTTAAAATCAATTTCTTTTGCATTTATTTTATTCATCCATCTTCGACAGAATTCATTTTCCGTCAAAAATCTTCGACGGAATCTATTTTCCGTCGAAAAACTTCACAGAATCAATTTCTTTTGCATTTATTTTATTCATCCATTTTCGACGGAATTCATTTTCCGTCCAAAATCTTCGACGGAATCCATTTTCTGTCGAAAAACTTACAAAATCAATTTCCTTTGTATTTATTTTATTAATCTGTTTTCGACGAAATTCTTTTTCCGTCGAAAAACTTCACAAAATCAATTTCTTTTGTATTTATTTTAGTCATCCGTTTTCGACGGAATACTTTTTTCGTCAAAAATCTTCGACGAAATCCATTTTTCGTCGAAAAACTTCATAAAATAATTTCTTTTGCATTTAATTTATTCATCCATTTTCGACGGAATTCATTTTCCGTCAAAAATCTTCGACGGTATCCATTTTCCGTCGAAAAACTTCACAAAATCAATTTCTTTTGCATTTTTTTTATTCATCCATTTTCGACGGAATTCATTTTCCGTCAAAAATCTTCGACGGAATGCATTTTCTGTCGAAAAACTTCACAAAATCAATTTCTTTTGCATTTATTTTATTCATCCATTTTCGACGGAATTCATTTTCCGTCAAAAATGTTCACAAAATCAATTTCTTTTGCATTTATTTTATTAATCCGTTTTCGACGGAATACTTTTTTCGTCAAAAATCTTCGACGGAATCCATTTTTCGTCGAAAAACTTAATAAAATAATTTCTTTTGCATTTAATTTATTCATCCATTTTCGACGGAATTCATTTTCCGTCGAAAAACTTCACAAAATCAATTTCTTTTGCATTTATTTTATTCATCCATTTTCGACGGAATTCATTTTCCGTCAAAAAACTTCACAAAATCAATTTCTTTTGCATTTATTTTATTCATCCATTTTCGACGGAATTCATTTTCCGTCAAAAATCTTCGACGGAATCCATTTTTCGTCGAAAAACTTCACAAAATCAATTTCTTTTGCATTTATTTTATTCATCCATTTTCGACGGAATTCATTTTCCGTCCAAAATCTTCGACAGAATCCATTTTTCGTCGAAAAACTTCACAAAATCAATTTCTTTTGCATTTATTTTATTCATCCATTTTCGACGGAATTCATTTTCCGTCAAAAATCTTCGACGGAATCCATTTTCCGTCGAATAACTTCACAAAATCAATTTCTTTTGCATTTATTTTATTCATCCATTTTCGACGGAATCCGTTTTCAGTCGAAAATCGTCACAAAATAAATTTCTTTTTTTTTTTTGGTTACAGCACACAAAATAAATTTCTTTTGCATTTATTTTATTCATCCGTTTTCGATGGAATTCATTTTCCGTCAAAAGTCTTCGACGGAATCCATTTTTCGTCAAAAATCTTCTACGGAATCCATTTTCCGTCGAAAAACTTCACAAAATAAATTTCTTTTGCATTTATTTTATTCATCCGTTTTCGACGGAATTTGTTTTCCGTCGAAAAACTTCACAAAATCAATTTCTTTTGCATTTATTTTATTCATCCGTTTTCGACGGAATATATTTTTCGTCCAAAATCTTAGACGGAATCCTTTTTCCATCGAAAAACTTCTTAAAATCAATTTCTTTTGCATTTATTTTATTCATCCATCTTCGACAGAATTCATTTTCCGTCAAAAATCTTCGACGGAATCTATTTTCCGTCGAAAAACTTCACAGAATCAATTTCTTTTGCATTTATTTTATTCATCCGTTTTCGACGGAACTCATTTTCTGTCAAAAATCTTCGACGGAATCAATTTTCCATCAAAAATCTTCTACGAAATTCATTTTCCGTCGAAAAACTTCAAAAAATCAATTTCTTTTGCATTTATTTTATTAATCCATTTTCGACGCAATTCTTTTTCCGTCGAAAAACATCACAAAATCAATTTCTTTTGCATTTATTTTATTCATCCGTTTTCGACGGAATACATTTTTCGTCAAAAATCTTCGACGGAATCCATTTTCGTCGAAAAACTTCACAAAACTAATTTCTTTTGCATTTATTTTATTCATCCATTTTCGACGTAATCCGTTTTCAGTCGAAAATCTTCACAAAATCAATTTCTTTTGCATTTATTTTATTCATCCGTTTTCGATGGAATTCATTTTCCGTCAGAAGTCTTTGACGGAATCCATTTTCCGTCAAAAATCTTCTACGGAATCCATTTTCCGTCGAAAAACTTCACAAAATAAATTTCTTTTGCATTTATTTTATTCATCCGTTTTCGACGGAATTTGTTTTCCGTCGAAAAACTTCACAAAATCAATTTCTTTTGCATTTATTTTATTCATCCGTTTTCGACGGAATAAATTTTTCATCAAGAATCTTCGACGGAATCCTTTTTCCGTCGAAAAACTTCACAAAACCAATTTCTTTTGTATTTATTTTATTCATCCGTTTTTGACGGAATAAATTTTTCGTCAAGAATCTTCTACGGAATCCATTTTCCGTCGAAAAACTTCACAAAATAAATTTCTTTTGCATTTATTTTATTCATCCGTTTTCGACGGAATTTGTTTTCCGTCGAAAAACTTCACAAAATCAATTTCTTTTGCATTTATTTTATTCATCCGTTTTCGACGGAATACATTTTTCGTCAAAAATCTTCAACGGAATCCATTTTTCATCAAGAATCTTCGACGGAATCCTTTTTTCGTCGAAAAACTTCATAAAATCAATTTCTTTTGCATTTATTTTATTCATCCATTTTCGACGGAATTCATTTTCCGTCAAAAATCTTCGACGGAATCTATTTTCCGTCGAAAAACTTCACAAAATCAATTTCTTTTGCATTTATTTTATTCTTCCGTTTTCGACGGAATTCATTTTCTGTCAAAAATCTTCAACGGAATCCATTTTCCATCAAAAATCTTCTACTAAATTCATTTTCCGTCGAAAAACTTCAAAAAATCAATTTCTTTTGCATTTATTTTATTAATCCGTATTCGACGCAATTCTTTTTCCGTCGAAAAACATCACAAAATCAATTTCTTTTGCATTTATTTTATTCATCCGTTTTCGACGGAATACATTTTCCGTCAAAAATCTTCGACCTAATCCATTTTCCGTCGAAAAACTTCACAAAATCAATTTCTTTTGCATTTATTTTATTCATCCATTTTCGAAGGAATTCATTTTTCGTAAAAAATCTTCGACGGAATCCATTTTCCGTCAAAAATCTTCACAAAATCAATTTCTTTTGCATTTATTTTATTCATCCGTTTTCGACGGAATTTATTTTCCGTCGAAAAACTTCACAAAACCAATTTCTTTTGTATTTATTTTATTCATCCGTTTTCGACGGAATAAATTTTTCGTCAAGAATCTTCGACGGAATCCTTTTTCCGTCGAAAAACTTCACAAACCCAATTTCTATTGTATTTATTTTATTCATCCGTTTTCGACGGAATAAATTTTTCGTCAAGAATCTTCTACGGAATCCATTTTCCGTCGAAAAACTTCACAAAATAAATTTCTTTTGCATTTATTTTATTCATCCGTTTTCGACGGAATTTGTTTTCCGTCGAAAAACTTCACAAAATCAATTTCTTTTGCATTTATTTTATTCATCCGTTTTCGACGGAATACATTTTTCGTCAAAAATCTTCAACGGAATCCTTTTTTCGTCGAAAAACATCATAAAATCAATTTCTTTTGCATTTATTTTATTCATACATTTTCGACAGAATTCATTTTTTGTCAAAAATCTTCGACGAAATCTATTTTCCGTAGAAAAACATCACAAAATCAATTTCTTTTGCATTTATTTTATTCATCCGTTTTCGACGGAATACATTTTTCGTCAAAAATCTTCGACGGAATCCATTTTCGTCGAAAAACTTCACAAAACCAATTTCTTTTGCATTTATTTTATTCATCCATTTTCGACGTAATCCGTTTTCAATCGAAAATCTTCACAAAATCAATTTCTTTTGCATTTATTTTATTCATCCGTTTTCGGGAAATTTATTCCCTGCTCCTTGATTTCCTTTTTCTTCTCGCTCTCTCTCTCCTCTCTCCTCTTTCTCTCTCTATTTTTTTCTATCTTGAAGGACCATTGAACCGGGAGCGCTACATTTTCTCTCCCGTTTTCGATGGAATTCATTTTCCATCAAAAGTCTTCGACGGAATCCATTTTACGTCAAAAATCTTCTACGGAATCCATTTTCCGTCGAAAAACTTCACAAAATAAATTTCTTTTGCATTTATTTTATTCATCCGTTTTCGACGGAATTTGTTTTCCGTCGAAAAACTTCACAAAATCAATTTCTTTTGTATTTATTTTATTCATCCGTTTTCGACGGAATACATTTTTCGTCAAAAATCTTCGATGGAATCCTTTTTTCGTCGAAAAACTTCATAAAATCAATTTCTTTTGCATTTATTTTATTCATCCATTTTCGACGGAATTCATTTTCCGTCAAAAATCATCGACGGAATCTATTTTCCGTCGAAAAACTTCACAAAATCAATTTCTTTTGCATTTATTTTATTCATCCGTTTTCGACGGAATTCATTTTGTCAAAAATCTTCGACGGAATCCATTTTCCATCAAAAATCTTCTACGAAATTCATTTTCCGTCGAAAAACTTCAAAAAATCAATTTCTTTTGCATTTATTTTATTAATCCGTATTCGACGCAATTATTTTTCCGTCGAAAAACTTGATGAAATCAATTTCTTTTGCATTTATTTTATTCATCCATTTTTGACGGAATTCATTTTCCGTTAAAAATCTTCGACGGAATACATTTTTCGTCGAAAAACTTCATAAAATCAATTTCTTTTGCATTTATTTTATTCATCCATTTTCGACGGTATTCGTTTTCCGTCCAAAATCTTCGACGGAATCCATTTTCCGTCGAAAAACTTCACAAAATCAATTTCTTTTGCATTTATTTTATTCATCCGTTTTCGATTCCGTCGAAAAACTTCACAAAACCAATTTCTTTTGTATTTATTTTATTCATCCGTTTTCGACGGAATAAATTTTTCGTCAAGAATCTTCGACGGAATCCTTTTTCCGTCGAAAAACTTCACAAAACCAATTTCTTTTGTATTTATTTTATTCATCCGTTTTCGACGGAATAAATTTTTCGTCAAGAATCTTCTACGGAACTTGAAAAACTTCACAAAATAAATTTCTTTTGCATTTATTTTATTCATCCGTTTTTGACGGAATTTGTTTTCCGTCGAAAAACTTCACAAAATCAATTTCTTTTGCATTTATTTAATTCATCCGTTTTCGATGGAATACATTTTTCGTCAAAAATCTTCAACAGAATCCTTTTTTCGTCGAAAAACTTCAAAAAATCAATTTCTTTTGCATTTATTTTATTCATCCATTTTCGACAGAATTCATTTTCCGTCAAAAATCTTCGACGAAATCTATTTTCCGTCGAAAAACATCACAAAATCAATTTCGTTTGCATTTATTTTATTCATCCGTTTTCGACGGAATTCATTTTCTATCAAAAATCTTCGACAGAATCCATTTTCCACCAAAAATCTTCTACAAAATTCATTTTCCGTCGAAAAACTTCAAAAAAACAATTTCTTTTGCATTTATTTTATTTATCTGTTTTCGACGCAATTCTTTTTCCGTAGAAAAACATCACAAAATCAATTTCTTTTGCATTTATTTTATTCATCCATTTTCGACGGAATACATTTTCCGACAAAAATCTTCGACCTAATCCATT
>JAVKPL010002506.1:0-18389 GCA_032173675.1 Gastrolobium villosum
AATTTGGAATGATCTTGGTGCCATCACGGTTTGTAATGACTTCCTCACATTTGATGTTTAGGAATGGCTCATATCCAATTTGAAAATGCAAACAGCAGTATCGCGAGGAACTCCTTGGCATACTGTGTTTGCGGTGACCATTTGGAAAATCTAGTTATGGCGTAATGATAGGCTTCATGGTCTTCAAGGCTACTCAAATGAAATCAATCTTAACAGTATTATTAGCTATGCAGAGGATATCTAGGCAGTGGCAAGTAGGAAAGAGATTGTGAAACTCATCGCAGGAGAGAGGAAATCCTAATTCGTTGGACTTTTCCTAAAATGGGATGGGTCAAAGTAAACACAGATGGAGCGGTCCAAGGAAATCTGGGTATGGCAGCTTGTGGGGAAGTGATTAGAGACTGTACGGGTAAGTGGGTAAATGGATTTTCTTACCGGATTGGTATTTGCAATGCTATTGTGGCGGAACTTTGGGGAATATTAAAGGGGGTTGAAATGTCTTGGGAGTCAGGTTGGCGGAAAATCATCATTGAAAGTGATTCAGAAGTAGCAATCACGTGGCTCACTCAATTAGGTGAGCCAGCCTGTGAGTCTCACATTGTGACTCGTATACGGGCATGGATGAATAAAGATTGGTTAGTGAAGATAAATCACACTTATAAAGAAGGAAATTGTTGTGCTGATTGGCTCTCTAACTTGCCATTTGAAAATCTAAAGCAAGAGGATTATTGTTCCTTTCCTGATCCTCCTTTAGGAATTTATTTGTTGTATTTAACTTATTTAAGTGGTTTGAGTAGAATTCGTTGTATTTCTTCTTCTTAGCCTGGTTGGGGTCATACCCCATCCAGGATACCAAAAAAAAAGGCTTTAATACATCACTTGCTACGGCTCATTCAACAGGAACAAATAAATGACAAAAATGCAATAGTTCATGGATTTTCTAGGGGGGAACTATTCTCATGCTACATGATATAAGTTTTTTCTCCTACACATTCTTCGTTAACTATGTCATTTTTTTCTTTTTCTTTTTTTCAGGTGGTGGAGCCCACAAATTTATCTCTATGACATGAGATAACTTATCTCCTTTAACATAAGATTAATAAAACCTTTTCCTAAACACATAAAATGCATAAAGACAAAAACAAGAAGACAAACACCTATATAATATTCTAAAATGCATACAACGAATTACTTTTTTTTTGAATAATTTCAAAGGTATCCTCCGGCCGTAACCGAAGACTAATCCCTATCGAGCACTGTCGGACCCTTTCGGGGGTGGCTCTCCTAAATCCTTTTTTTTCATTCCCAAGACTCGAACTCGAGACCTCTGATTAAGGGGCGCAGACTCCTTACTATATGTGCCAAATTAAGGAGTTTGGTGCATACAACGAAGTACTAATCACGTGGATCATTCCCACTTAATTAGTAGTTTTTAGTTAAAATCCTAAACATACAACTATATTAAAATTTAGTAGAAAGAATTTTATCACACTTATCACGTACCGATTCAAATCAAGATTAATTACCGTTCATTGAAGATCGGATACCGAGCAAAGTATTACTTTTGTTCACCATACCTGGTGATTGCTTCCTAATCTTCCTTTTGAATCACAGAGAGATAACTATGTTAAAATTCTTCACTATATGGTTGCTGTTAACGGACCACACGACATGTTTTATTTTTCCAATAGTTTATTTTATTTTATTTTTGCATAAATTAAAGGTATCTTCAACAGACAAATTCTGTTTGAGACGGGTCCAGGATTAAGGCTTTAAACTCCTCTCAAAATTCCATTTTGTTTTTTGGGCTTGACCCTTTTCCTTAAAATAAATCCTAAATGTTTTGTAAGAGATTAAAAGTAATATATTACTTTCAATACGTTAATAAAAAAATTGGTCGTTTAATAATTCAAAACACATTCAATATGTAACATATTACATTTTGGTAACTAATGTCTTCTCGCTTTACAATAATTTCTTAAGATAATATTTTGTTTATAGAAAAAAATATAAAAAGGTTAACTCAAGGAAGACAAAAGTGATAAAAGAGGTAAAGAATAATTTCATATCCTCTTAATCAGTGTTGAGAAAATTGGCCCATCCCGGCTGGCCCGGAAACTGGTCCGATTCCGATTCTTGTAACGGACCGGATATGTTATCCAACTGGTATTGACCCGGTTGCGAATCGCAGTTCAACCGGTATTGAAAAGGATTCGAACTTGAGTCTCAAGAGTACATCAAATAACAACTTACCAATGAGATGAGTAATATTTACCACTAAGCTACATTTGGATCTTGGATCATTTGCACCGTTTAAAATATTTATTATATAATTAAGTATAAAATATAAATTTATATACATATCCGGTTCATGCAGTTGAACCAGTGACCCACTGGTTGAACCACTGACCCACTGACCCAGTACCCCGATCGGATCGATCACCGGTCCGGGTTTAATAACATTGTTCGTAATTATTTTTTTAATAACTATTTCAAATATTTAATGATATTTTTCGAAGTTCTTAACTATTAAAGAATTTTACTTTTGTGTTGATATTTATTATTTTAACTAATCTAAAAATGCAAAAGGATTCATTAGGAGAACATAATATAAATGAGTTTAATGTTTGTAATTTTTTTTTGATAATAATGTTTGTTATTTTAAAGAACATAAAGTTATGTCATTTTAAATGATAGAAAGATATAAACAATCGAAATAATAGGAGAGAAAGTAAAAAAGAAAAAAAATTAAATTTAAAATAAAAAATACTAAGTTATGTCTTTCTCTTGCTTAAAATGACATAATTATATATCATTTTTTAAATATAAATTTTGATGATAAATATCCCGAAGATACTAATTAAAAAATATTTAATATTTTTATCAAATGCTTTTATCTATCATAATTTATTAAATTAAAAAAATTGGGAATGACAAAGCAAAGCATGTTTATAGAGGCTAAATAAATCCAATCAGGAATTGTAGTAAAATATTAGAGTTGAGCTGTGGGGCAAACAAACCGGGATAAGCAAAAATAAGGATAAAAACACGTTTTAAACCTTTTGGAATCCGGAGGCATAGCTGGATTCTGGAGCAGTAGTGGGAGACACCCAGGTCAAAGTATGAAAAACTGCTGATTGCAACGTTAAGAATAAGGATCCAAATCAACATTGGTTATCATCAACTATCAAAGTTCACAGTTGTACTTTTGGAGTAGGAAAAGCCGTGGGCTTCCAGTTACACTGGCCCACTCAGGATAAAAGCCTAGCCAAATGTTCCCGTGTCCGTGTCCACATCGTAGCCACATACGTGGGACAACCTCTCCTTAAAAAAAAAAAAAAAAAGTTATATAAACCCCACAAACAGACACACTCACTTCAACTACTAATCATTAATCAATCAACACTCAACACTCACAAAGCGAAGCGAACGTGGGATGAACTATGGATATGGATACACCCAAAGCCACAAGTCAGAAGCATCTTCTTCGTCGGAAACAAGTTGCTCCAACATTCGAAGCAGTGCTCACTCTGACGATGAAGTCATATTAGCGTCAGCGAGGCCAAAGAAACGAGCGGGGCGAAGAGTGTTCAAGGAAACGAGGCACCCGGTTTACAGAGGAATTCGACGAAGGAACAAAAACAAGTGGGTTTGCGAGATGCGAGTGCCTAACGACAAGTCTAGGAGGATTTGGTTGGGAACATACCCAACGCCTGAAATGGCTGCACGTGCACACGATGTTGCCGCTCTTGCACTTCGTGGAAAGTCAGCTTGTCTCAATTTCGCAGACTCCGCGTGGCGGTTGACGGTGCCAGCTTCAACTGATGCGGAGGAGATAAGAAGAGCGGCGGTGGAGGCTGCTGAATCATTTGCCGATGAGGGAAACGATAAGCTGGAGCAGCAGCAGCAGAGTGTGAAGGATAGTATTGATGATTATGAAGTTTGCATGGTAATGGAAGATGCTAATGATAAGGCTATGCAGCAAGAGGGGATGACTGTGGATGAAGTTCCTGCAGTGTCAGAATTTGAAGACTTGCATGATTTGCTTTTGCGTATTGCGGATGAGCCTTTGCTGTCTCCTCCTCCTCCTGCAAGAGACGGTAGGGACTGGAATGACGTGGACATACTTGATGCTGAGGTGTCAATGTCACTATGGAACTTTTCTTTTTGATTCGTGCAGCTTCCACTTATATTAATGAATTTTATAATTCTCATGTTAAATAAGAATTGAAATATATATGGAACCTATATGTTAGAAAAAAACTATATGTATGACCCATGTCAGTACGAAAATCAAACGGTGTGTAAGAAAAATTTAATTCTCATCTTGAATGAGAATTATAAAACCCTATATTAATTGGCTTGTTAAAAGCTGTTGGTGGGGTTTTTTTTTTTTTTTGGAAAGCTTTTGATCAAAAGCTTATTTTTATGTAAGATAAGTTTAATCACACACAAAATTAGTAGTTCCTGTGTGTGATTTTCTTACCCTTTTTCCCGCCCATTTTTGGCTTTCAGATAATTAGGAACATGTACAAAAATATTATGTTGAGTGGAGTGAAACATAATAGTTGTATGATACTTGCTTTAAAAAAAAAAAAAAAAAAAAATTTGTATGATACAGTTGTTTGCTTCTAATTTTCAAGGAAAGTAGAGAGCTATTTGGCAAAAAAGTTAACATTCCGTTAGTGACAAGGAGGAGCCACGCAATCATGCAGCTATAAACAAAACATGGATGCTTCGTTGACTACAGAGCTCGGGACCCATAAATAAAATTTGGGTTTATAAAATATTATTTATGTCCGCACATTTAATTATAGAAATTTTCTGAAATTTTTGTTCAAAGAAAATTTTAAATACATTAAAAAAATATATATAAATAAGAAAAAAAAACTTCAACTTAACATAAAAAATTATTTCCAACACTTTTTTTTAGTCAAACTGATTTATTATATGGCATTATAAAATATTCAATAAAATATATGACATCACATTCCATCATATTGTATGTTATTCATTTTGATTATATCCCTCATTATATATTCAAGCAAAGTCTATTCTAATCAACATCATACTTTATTACTATGTTTAAAAAAAAATATCAGGGGTTTATGCACTTAAGGACGTAGGCGACCAAACAGGTCTGCCATTGGAAAAACCAAAAAGACAAATTATATATTCTTTAAAAAAATAAATATTTTTTCTCAATATAAATATACCGAAAATACTAATCGAAAAACATTTAATATTTTTATTAAGAGTTTTATAAGAGTTATGTTATAGGAAAAGTGATTGTGTTATGTTATAGAGATTCGTTTTGCGTGCCGTAGCTTTTTTTTTTGCGGATCCCACAAAATGTTGTGAGTGTAGGAGAATTTTTGTGGTCATGTTAAATGATAGATGATAAATCCTTCTATTAAATGCTTTTATATATCATAATTTATTAAAGAAAAAAGGTTGAGAATGACAAGCCAAAGCATGTTTATAGAGGGTAAAAAAATTCAATCAGGAATGGTAGTAAAATATTAGAGTTGAGTTGTGTGGCAACCCGGGATAAGCAAAAAGAAGCACAAAAACACGTTTTAAACCTTTTGGAATCTGGAGGCATAGCTGGATTCTGTAGCGGTAGTGGGAGACAGCCAGATCAAAGTATGAAAAACTGCTTATTGCAACTTTAAGAATAAGGATCCAAATCAACATTGGTCATCATCAACTATCAAAGAAAAGTTCACAGTTGTACTTTTGGAGTAGGAAAAGCCGTGGGCTTTCAGTTACACTAGTACACTTGGAACTTGTTTCACAGTTAATTTTAGAAGGAAAAGAAAAGTAATGGAAGAATTTTATTAATCATTTCCTTTATTTGTAAATTTAAAAAAAAGTGGGGGAAAGAATTTAGGGGGTGTTTGATTCACGTGAAATAATTTTTTACCAGGGAAATGTACTTATTAGGGATCTGCAAGAAAAGTGAGTTATATAGGAAAATTTTAAAAAAATTAGTTTGATTGAGTAAAATTTTACCAGGGAAATTAAGTGAAATTCCTGAAGAGTGTGTTTGGTTGAATATAAAACATTGATGGGAAACTAATTGAAATTATGAAACTATCCTTTTAAAAATAACCCTTTATATCAACAATTTGTCCAAACGGTAATATCTATAGATCTCCAAATGCTAATACAGTCACCCATTTATACCACTTTTGCAACTTCTCCGAAGTTTAGACAAAATACCACCTTCCACGAAGCAATCGTCGATAGTGATTTCCAGACAAATCACATGCAATTAAAGATAGATAGGCAACAACAAAAGATGGGTAAAATTCATGAAATCGGTGAACCAAACGTGGAGTAATAACAATGCAGGCACCACTTCCCCGGGAAACTTTAACAAAATCCTGAAACAAACACCCCTTAGGAACTTTCACAAAATCCTTCAAAATCTTTATTGTTCTTAAAATTAAAGTTCCCCCAATTTGAGAAGTTTTAACTCTCAAATAAGGGAAAAGAATATCATTTGTTTCCCTTCCCTTCCTTCCCCTCCCTCTCCCTTGAATTCCTATCATTCCCCTCACCTCCAATCTCCCAAACTTTGTTTGGGAGTTAGTTTTAGAAGGAAAAGGAAAGGAAAGAGAGGATTTTATTAATTCATTTACTTGTTTATGAGTTTAAAAAAAAGGCTTTAATGTTTCTACAGTGAATGTAAATAAGTTATCTACATTAGCTCCCATAATGACGTCGTTTTGAGTTGAAGATTTAAAAAATTATAATGAAAAAGACTATTATAACCCTAAAATAAATTATAATTACAAAAATACTTTGACTTCCTCCTCAAAACGACATCGTCTTGGGTTCAATGTAGATAAGTTATTTAAATTGTCTGTAGAAAAAATGAACCCTTAAAAAAATGGGGGAAGGGAATTGGGGATTTTTGCAAAATCCTCCAAACGACGTTTTTCAAATGTGATCACAACGACTATATACGATTAGTTTTCCAACGGCTATAAACGGCTAGTTTTTAATGAAATCACTATATATGCATTCTCAATGACTCAAAAACATTTGGACATCATTTGTACATATATTAAGCATACTTTGAGAGCTTCTACACTATCACTTACATATTTTTTCATATCTTTCAAAGATCAAACATATTTGAGCTCATATCTTTAAAATCTATATACTTATAGTGCTTCAAGTTGTATATCCACACTTTGAGAGTGCATATTCATTTCTAAATATTTCCTTCCCTGTATTCTTGAGTTGAAAGGGTTGTGAGACCCATTGTTTGAGAGGTGGTCAAATAGCTAAGTAAATTTGGAGTGAATTGTAAGATTACCAAGCACCCTTAAACTTGGAGATTGAAAGGTATCCAAGAACCCGAAGTCTTGGAAGATTGTAAAGGTTGTCAAGCACCCGAGAAGCTTGACCATTAGTGAAAGATTTAATCGAGCGGCTTCAGTCTGGACGTAGGTCACAAGTGGTGGTGACCGAACCAGGATATATTGTGTTTGCAATTCTCTAAACTCTAAACTCTTCATTTCTAGCGCTTTAATTGCTTATTTGATATATTGTATCTGCTAGTATAAGTTCTATAATTGTGATATATTATATATTATGGATTGTCTGGATGTATTGACTAGCTTTTCACATATCAAAATTTACTTGAAATGATTATTTAGAAACTAGAATGAGACTTTTGCGAAATTCTTATAATACTCAATTCACCCCTCTTAAGTATGGAAGCGACATTTCTAATATTTACCATAGTCCTTGGGAATACACTGGAATGAGCATTTAAGACTTTGCATGTGAACACACCACCATTTTTCTACTGTAACACACAGCAGAAACACCGATTAAAGAAAATTGGATTGGCCACACGAAAACCCAATTGAAACAATATCCAGATACTTCTCCTTGAATCGCATAACAACCCCTGAGTCCCACATCTTAGACTTAACAACCTCACGAAGAGAATAATAAGGATATAAAATTTTAATTGTTCCAATTAGTGAAATATACCATCAATATTTAGAAACAATGTGATTACCATCTGAAATCTTCAATGAGTACGGAAAAAAAATTAGTTTGCAATTGTAGAAAATTTAAAATTTTATATATAGAAAAAGATTGTTACGGACCTTGAGGTCACCACTCTAAAAGCTAGCTTAAATAGTGGGAGTGTTCAAGGCCTTATAAACCCCGCATTAGTTATCCCCACCATAAATGTGAGACTGGTAATATTATCACTCCAAAAGCTAGCTTAAATGGTGGGAGTGTTCAAGGCCTTATAAACCCCACATTAGTTATCCACACCATAAATGTGGGACTGGTAATATTATCACTCCCTTTAAGGGACGACGTCCACGACTTTCACTCTATCGACACTGACTCGGTGGTGCCCTTTTCCCTTTTGGCGACATCACTCTTTTATGATAATTTAGTACAATACACCCCCTTGAAAGATATGACACCTTAATCCAATGTTAATAAAATCGGACTGGCCCAGACGGGTTAACCCGGGAACCGGTCATATAACCGGTCCGATGAAGCAACAGACCGGCCACGCATCGGAACCGGTGCAATCCGGTCGGTTTTTGTGGAAACGGTGATTTGATCGGTTAACTGGTGATCCGGCCCGGTCCCAAAAATCAAAAAAAAAAAATGATGGACATATTTGAGTATTTGTTTGCTTATTGATTTACTTAAGTTATGTACTACAATACCAACATTATCTCAATTATGCACTATGCAGAAAATTTTGATTTGATTTATAGTTAGAGATGTTGTTTACTGAACCTGAAACCCCGTATCACGATCATTATATTTTTATTTGATCCTTTATAGGATAATAATGTGTGATTTATTATTTTTTATATTAAAATATTTGAAACTTTTATCATTCTTTTAGATATTTGAATATGTTTATAATTTTTTAATATAAATTATAAAATTTCATATAATTACCGGGTCATACGGTTCAATCAATGACCCACTGGTTGATCCAGTACCTCAATCGGATCAATAACCGGACCAATTTTAATAACATTACCTTAATCCATCTTATAAATAATTCTTTCCTGTAATCTCAACTCTCAATGAAAATATTAGAATGTTGGAGACAAAGATTAGAGAGATAAAGAAGCATATAGAGAAAGAGAAAAGAGAAGTTGTTTAACTTTTTCACATGCCTTTTTCATTTCCTAACCATTCCCATTTAAATATCTAATTCACAGTACGTAAATTGAAATTGTTATTTTTTGGGATATATGAGGAAAAACTAAAACACACATCATCTAACACAATTATACACACCCTTCGCTAAGCCCAATAGCTTTGAAATTGTTTTCTTTACATCTCACACTAACTACTGCTTTTGAGTACCTTCACAATCACTAAAGCCAATGACCCACTGGACACACACATGAGCTGCCTTAGTTAAATCTATTGGTCTAAAATATGCTGGACGTTTTAGTTTCCGCTTGGGCTTGGACATGGGTCACTTCGTAACATTATCTAGAAAGTATACAAACTTAGATATAAATGAAGGTTTTTTTTTTGTCCTTTAACATGACACAATAAAGTTTCCTTCACATAAAATATTTTGTGAGGCCCATATTTTTTAAAATAAAAAAATTAAATAAAAATTAAGGCACGCAAAATGAATCTCTATAATATTACACAATCACTTTTACTACAAGATAACTCTTATAAAACCCATAAATCAATAATACAATCGAGTAAATATAAAAAAGTTCTTTCACTAAAAAAATAATAGAGTTCTTTCCTATGGAAGTTTACATACGAAACTAGTGATCTGTTTGCATCTAAGAAGGAAAAACAATTAATGAGTTGCAGTTGCACGTCAACCAGAGGAGATCGACAAGGACATGTCACATGTGCCAAAAGCATGGTAGAGTAAGTGTAGATATCATATCATTTTGATTCAAAAAGGTCAACTACTGGTCTCGTCAGTCGTCACAGCCTAAACTAAACTATCAATTTTTTATTTTTTATTTTTTATTTTGTCTGTAGACCCCATCATTTTTTTATTTTTTTTATAACAGACCCCATCAGTTTTAGGTCCACGGTAATAGTCATTCTTGATTATTACCTGATGTAATTTATGGTATACACTGTACACACAAACGTTCCGACTTGGTTATATGAATTAATTATAATAAAATTAACAGAAAAATATTTTTTATCTGCATTTATTTCTAAAATCACGTTGTTTTGAAATTGAAAGATTAAAATATTATAATTATAAAAATTATGATAACCTTGAAATAAATTAAAATTACAAAAATATCATAATTTCCATCCCAAAATAACGTCGTATTGGATTTACTGCATATAACGTAACCGCAGAAAAAATGAACCTTGTCACAAAAATTTTTATTATAAAAAGAGTTTATGGTAAAAGAAGATTATTTTCCGTTTTAATATCATGAGACAAATTATTCTTACAAGAAAATTATTAATCTAAATTTTGAATTTCTGGCTCCTGTCACGAAATTTTATGGTTACGGCTAGGGGTGTAAATAGGCTAGGGCAGGCAAGGCTTTGGCCTTCCTGGCCTAGGCCTGCATAATAAAATGGTCGGCCTATCTGGCCTACAAGCCTATCGAAGGCTTATTATAAAGCCCAAGCCTGTCCTGTTATTTAAAAAGAAAAGGCCATTTAGGCCTACCATATTGCAAATAAAAAAAAATATCTCATTAATTAAACAATATTTCCAGCATGGGTCCAAATTATAAAAAGTCTGACAAATTTTTTTTTAACAAGAATACAGATTATAAAAATTTATTACAACAAATATTGAATTTTTCTTAGCACATCACAATCTTCAAGTGAGCCTTTCAGCTTGATTATTTCCACTATATTTTCGAACCTGCAAGTAAAAAATCAAAAAATCAAATTAGTTATGCATTTCACTATGTTTACATTATGAATTGCAATGTATAAACATTTTCAAATGAGTTGTTAAAGAAGCAATTTATACCTTTTGTTTTTTTCTTCAAATCATATTTATTTCATAACAATATTTCCTCGATTAAATTAATGCTTCGACAGTCTCCTCGACTAAATTAGCACGATAATATTATATAAAAAATAATTTTTAGAATATAAATAATATTATATAAAAAACAATTTTTTATTTAAAAATTGAAACAGGCCGGCCTACAGGCCAAAAGGCCAGGCTTTTTTAATTTGGCCTACGGCCTTGTTTTTAAATAGGCTCGCGTATAAGCCTTTACCTGATCTAATTACTTCGAAAGCCGGACCGGACCAGACTTTTCATAGGTTAGGCCATAGGCTCAGTCAACCTGACCCATTTACACCCCTAGTTAGCCTTCCTTACTCACCACTGTATATTTTATCTCGTATAGTCTTATATTATTTAGATTTGAGATATTCAGGGCGGAACCTTGTTTAATCCGTCGTTACATTTCCTGCTGTCAGTGCCCTCTGTATCCTTCTCTGTATACAGTAATTTGTCTCTTTCTGTTTCCCTTCCCTTCTCTACATGTTAAAGTAAATAACACACTCAATTCTCTGGCGTGTCCGCGACTGAGTGCATATTTATTCATGCACGTGTGTGGATTTATTTGCGCTCGATTCCATAGGTAACACCAATGATGCACGGACACGGACACGGGACACGACACGACACGACACGCCGACACGTTAATTCTAAAAAATGTCATATTTCGACACGTTGGGACACGTTTTGATATTAAATAAAAATTTTAATATATATAATATAATTTTTATTTAATACATATAAGAGTCCATAATAAGTCATATATCCAACCAAATATTTAAATTTCATAACATAAATATAAGTATAAATAATTTTTCGTACTTTATTTATTTTTAATGTCAAATTTCATAACAAAAAAAAATTAATTTATAAATTATTTCTTTTATATTTAGTTATTAAAATAAAATTAAGATTAAAAAAATAAAATTAAGATTAAAAAAATAAAATAAAAAATAAAAAAAACGTGTCCGAACGTGTCCGAGCGTGTCCCCAAATGTTGACCGCGTGTCCCCAAATATTAACTGCGTGTCGGAACGTGTCGGAGAGTTGACCGCGTGTCCCCAAATGTTGACTGCGTGTCGGACGCGTGTCCGAGCGTGTCGGAGCGTGTCCGTGTCGGACACGTGTCCGACACGCAAATTTTTCAAAAATTAGCGTGTCCGTGTATCTGAGGGTAACACTGTCGTTGTGTACTGAAATGAAGCTAGCTCGCAACTGGCTTACTTTATTCAGAAAATTAAAAAAAAAAATGCCTCTGCATCTGGAGGTGATTTAAAGTGAACCGGGACTACCATTTTTAGGTGGTCCCTTAATATAAATAGGAGGGTAAAATGAGGAAAATGAGAAAATAATAGGGGTAAAAAAGAAAAGAGAAAATTAATATTGTGAGAGAGAGCACCAAAAGATTCAGTGGTCCTCGAGTATATTAAATTTCTCCCTGTATCTTATGATCTATCAGTAGCCGAATTTATGGTTTCTTTTGTTTCATCCTTTGAACCCACACATTTTGCATATTGGAGTCATTATTAATTGCTTTTTTGAACAGTGATCAAAATGACAAAAAAAAATTACCAACGTCAATAGTAAATTTTGTCAAAATGCCAAATGGTATATTTCGGTACACTGTATAGTGAAATATGTCTGCAAATAATTCGTTACACAGTGTAGCGAAATATACCACGTCGGAACCAAAAAATGTCATGTGTCAAAATTATTTAAATTCGCTATCCTATGTAGCGAAATATGTTTGTAAGTAATTCGCTACATAGCGAAATATGTCACGTCAAAATGCTCAGAACCAAAAAATATGATGTGTCAAAATTAATGTAGGGAAATATGACACATGATATTTTGGCAAAATTGTGACAGTCTAGTAATTTTTTTTTTTTAAAATCAGTGACAAAATGGTGACCGTTCCTGCTTTTTCTCTATCTCTTGCTTTTTCTCTATCTCTTGCTTTTTCTTCCTCCCTCATATTTGACTAATTCTCAACCTACTGATACTCTCACTAGGATTCAAACCTATAAACTTATCCTGAAGCGAAAATGGCTTCTGGTTCTGGTAAACCTCTGGGTTATCAAATGATGGCGGCGAATCATCCACAAAGTGCCACACAGTTAATGCTTAAGGATTATCTAAGGGACGACCTGAGTTCGTGTTCATCAAGCGGTTTCAAATCACTCCCACGCCGATAATGCTGCCTGCAACCTCGCTCTGCTTCTTCTTCTTCTTGTTTCACAAAATGGACTCTGCAGAGAGCTACAGAAACAGTGCTCAACGCCATGAAATCACTAACGTTTCGAGCCCCGTTGTCCAAAACCCAAATGTGTAAATCCAAGAAATGTGGTGTTATTTCTAGAAGCATTTCAAGGAGGCTGCTGAACAGTAACAGAAGCTTCTGGAGAAGAGCACCCAAGTTCCCAACCACAGCCTCCTCCGCTAACAGTAACAGCTGGACAGAATCCCATTTCACGGAGATGGAGGGATCACTAACAACAACCAACACCTCCTCCATAACAAGGGTAAGTACATGTCAAAATTGAATTATTATTACTGATATCATGGTTATCACGGTTTTCATCCTTGCATCTGCATGTACTGCTTAAACATGTGGAGTTACTTGGGACTTGTGAGAAACCAATTGAAGTTTGTCCAATAGGTCGATGTTGTGTACATCTTGCTGAATAATAAACTTGATTTGAGTCAATTGGAATTAATGGTTATTTGGCCCCACTAATATAAATAAGAGAGTTCTCCATCATTTTGTATAAGTCAGAAAAAGAAAAAATATTGAGTATAAATAAAGGGTTATTTTCCTCCAAATCTTTTTAAATTTTTCCTTTTCTCAAATATCCTTCTCCCAAATCATCTATCTATGGTGCTAATGGCGTGGACAAGTGGAGGGTGAAGCAACCCTTCTTAACTATCTATAGGGGTATCCATCTTCTTCACCTTATCTCGTATTCTATTTATTTGAAACTTTGTGAAGTGAGAAGTTGGGCAAGGTTAAAAGAAAACTAGGAATGACTAAATGAACAAAGTTAAAATAAAATCCTCTCAATATAGTAATTCTTTAACGTTTGATTTCCTTATATATCTTCCACCATATGTCTTCCACACGCTCACATATATGTAAGCTACAACTAGTGGAGGAACAGAGTCATCCTTTTCCGTTTATAAAAACAACAACAATAAAAACATCATAAACTATAACCTACTTGGGAATGTCATACAAAGTAATCTACCTGTAAATATTCTCCATTTTGCACATTATCCGGTGTACCAACAGGGTCTTCATTCAAATTCACCGGCACCAATGCTGAAGACCCTTGGATGGATGGTGCCTCTATGAACTAACTTATGAAAAAATAGAACTTATTCACATATATAAATACAGATAATGCACCCATGAGAAAAAGCATTACTACAATGTAAAGAATAGTTATAGACCTAAAATTAAGTTGCAAGAAAGTAATTTAAATCGCCATTGCAGGACAAAATTCTCCAATTGAAATTTTTTCTAAACATTTCCAAAAGCCTCAATGTTGAAAACATGAGGTTTCTCTTAGGATAACTGATGCACATATCATATTTTTTTTCTCCAATCTTGATTGGCTTGTCCCACTAAATAAATGATGCTACTAAATCACCTTAATAATTTCAGGAAGTAGACCAACAACCACCAATTTATTAGAATGATTGCAAATACAAGAGTGAGAAAAAATAAAATCAATCATTAAAGGCATAATAAAACACATGTATATATATGAATTTTGAAATTATTAAAATTAAGTTTACTATTTTTTTATTAATGATTATTATTTTTACTTTTATTTCTAAAATAATATGTATATCCAGATAAATCAGCTCCAATATAAATCATACTTTTTCAGTCATTGACCTATCTATTCGATTAAAGAAAAAATTCATTGACTATTCTTTTTATCATGTGTAGAGTGGTAAAATGATAAAAGCAAATACTAGATATCAAAAATGAAGCCGATACAAAAGCTTATGTAGAATTTTTCATGTGAATTGAGTGGGGCGTCCTTTTTGTCATTTTAATTTGTTTCTGTTTCTCATTAGTAGCCTTACTAGTTAGTTGTGCTGACGTGAATAAGTTGAAACTTTTTCCACTTTTCTCTCTCATTTTTTTGTTAGGGCTGTTTGTTCAAGGTAATATTTTAGGATACCTAGTAAAGTAGAAGTGGGAATCTTTTATCCCCACGTTTGGTACAAGGGAACCAGAAAATTAGGGTGGGAATAGTTGATTTCCTGGAATACTTTTTAACACTACAATTCCCAATCAAAAACACCTTCTCTGGACATGATAATTTGTAATTCCTACATCCTGGATTCCATTTAACACATTTCACAGACTAAATTGAACTTATACGAAGCTTGCAAATATTTTGATTCAACAACAAATGACGGATTTGGGAAAAGTGAAGATGAAGATGGACTAGGGTTATACAAAAAACACAAATCCTAAAATATTGAAGATGAAGATGGATACACTACTGGAACGATCGCCTAGGTTTCCTCTTTGCGTGGTGTTTTTTTTAATCATTTTTTTTAAGTTAAATTGAGGTTATAATCGTAACTTTATCATATATTCCCAACAATATTTTATTATCAACCAAACATATTCTCATTAAAATTGATCAAAATTCCCGATTATTTTTTTGGCCTAACAAACAATTTTTTTTGTAACATTCTAAGGAAAATAATATTCCAACTATATTCTCAATAATCATGATTCCCGATTAAAAAAAGTAACTCCTATACCAAACACCTTAGGGGGCGTTTGGTAGAAGAGAAAAAAATTTTATCCGGGAATCTCAATTTTAAAAAATATGATGAAAACATTCGGTTTACGATAATATCCGAAAATTAAAAATTTAGAAAAATTCAATTTTCCGATAATCCTGCAAAATAACCCTACCAAATTTAGTTTCTTCTTTCAATCCCATCTTTCCACTCGAAAGCAAGGAATTAAAATTCCATCGGCATTAATATACTGGTTTTTTGGGCACCCATCCTTTTTCTACTAAAAAAAATATAATAACTTAATTGCCCGATGATGGCAACAATATGGTTGCCCAATGATGGCAATAAATTAATCAAATTCAATTACGAGATAATAATAGATACAACATATAGATTAATACACAATACGTAAAGGCCCAATCCAGTCCACTGATCCCAAAAACGAACATTTGTCTCACCAACAGGTTTGTTCCTTAACCCGTTTTCTTTTCTCTCTTAAATTTAGTACACATTTTTTTTTTTTTTGTCTAAACGTAATGTGTTCTAATATTTTTTTCTTTTTATGTATATAATTTCTCTTTATATATATTATATATATATATATATATATATATGTATGAGTTTGGTGTTTGTCATTTTAAATGATATAAATTATGTCATTTTTTTTTGGTATTCTAAGTTATGTCATTTCAAATGACATAAGTTATATCATTTTAACAGAGAGATAGACATAAGAAATGAAAATCATGGGAAAGAAAAAGTGAGTGATTTTTTTAATTTAAATATTAAAAAAAATTATTCTGTGTCTATCTTTCTCTTAAAATGACATAATTTTATGTTTATAAAAAAATGACATAATTTTATATCATTTAAAATGACAAACACTTATTATCAAAAAAAAGTGACAAATATTTCTTCCTATATATAATTTATCTTTTTTTAGTCAGAGTAAAGTAAGAAACATATGCTTACCCAAAAAAAAAAAAAAAAGTAAGAAACAGATGAATTTTGATTATGGTGTTGGTCGTAATGGGCTGGACTTCCTTTCAAAACTCGGTGACAAGCTTGACCACTAGTTACCCACTGGGCCTAAACAAGACCACAGATGTGGGCCTCATCAAAGTCGACATAAATCAGAAGAGCACGTTCTCCATGTGAGTTTTCATGTGTGAGAGTAAACCCTATATAGCCCCTGATTAATTACAGAAATTATGCAATAAGATTGAGATTTGATAAGGGTGTTGATTTGATCTAATTTTAAGTTAACGAGTCGCCTTGTCTATATAGCCCCTGGTTAATTAGTCTTATGTTATTCTCATGTTTTAAAAAAAAAACTAAAGAGACTTTCCACCCAATTCCACTTCACTGTCTCCTTCAGAATTTTTAATACCTTCTTCGGCGTCTGCACAGCGTAACTAGTAATTACCACAAATCCTATTTCCCAAGAACCGATGATGAAAGGTTCGAATCGTTTAGCTGTGTCGGAACCTGACCAGACCGATACCAACGAAACGACCGTAAGTGTGATACACAATTACCTTTTTAGTTCCGGAGCTTCATATCAATTCCACTTTGATCCAATTTTATTTATGTACTTTAGCTTCAATTTTTCATAGAATAGAAATTCCTTTCTAGTTTTCCACCGTGAGAAGTTCATTTTTTTTTTTAGTCTTTTTTCTTTTTTACTCTTATAAACTTATCAAGCATTGAATGTCCGCAGAATGGGTTCTGAAGATGCTTGTAATTATCATTCCTAAAGTTTGTCCTTATTTGTGATTCGGTAAATTGAAGAGCAATTGCTCTTGGAAGTTTAGAATAGTAGATAGCCAGTAAGAAAACTGGGTTTTTAGAATGTGCTTAGGATTATTAATTATCTTTGATGATCAGACTCTCAAGTCATTACTTTCGGTATTAGGGGAGAGTGTTGGTGATTAAAACTGGATCGTTTTATGTTTTAATATTTTGCACTTATCTTATTGGTTTTATTTAAGTTTTATGCTTATCTTACTTCCAATGTTGAAAACCCTTTTGGTATGTAAGTGTTTATGACTTTTGTTGAGCGATACGGTAAAACTGCCCCCCACCTCCGCCCCCAAATTCCCAGAATGGAATTTGTAAAGATTGAGTTTAGAGGGCAAGCATGAATTTGCAAAGTTAGACGATGAGATTTGACATTCCTTCTGTATTATAAATATTTAAAGTTTTTTAGTTGATTTGGATGAGAAAGAATAATCGTCCTTATTAGCAATAAATGAAATCACCTGAAGCAGCTCTTAATGGGTAATATCATTAAGTCATTAATTCTGTGTATGTAAATTTTCCTTTATGCTTTGTAACTATTATCTTTATGTGGAAGCTTATTATACCTCCATTTTCACTATGATGTAGTTCCGGAATAAAGGAATAAAGGAAGGACCTTTTTTTGAAGCACATAGGGCTGAACCATCCCAACAACCAATGGTGGCAACGCCACCATTGGATATGAAACGGGCAGAGTCAGCACGGCAACATGTGAGAGCTTTAAATACCCAGTTTGCAAGGTCATCTTTTATTTTATTTCAACAAATTTGCTTTTACT
>JAVKPL010002507.1:0-18627 GCA_032173675.1 Gastrolobium villosum
TGGATAAAATGGGTATAGTGAAGCTCACAATTAGTTCTGACTGTGCAAGTAGTAGACAGCTAGATCCGATTGTTTTGAAATTTGTCTAAGTAGGGATAGTAATATTTTTTGTAGCAATTGGGAAATAATCTGATGAACCAACTACCGACCCTCAACATAGAATGCATAAAATCTAAAGGTCACCTTGTAGGTAATTACGTGTACTTTTAGTAGGGTAAATATAGCAGGTGAGCAAATGAGAAAGATGGCGTGCTTTTGGAAGTGGACACACGTAATGAACAAGAAATATAAATTGAAAGATAATCAACGGTATGCTGGCATAGGACCGGGTTCACGTTTTGTTGAGCACTAAAATAAAATTTCTCTAAAGCCTTAAAAGGAGAGCACGAAAGTAGAAGACACAAGTGGTTGGTCATTGTCGGTCAACTATCAAATATAGAATTTATACAGTAAGAATTACCGTACTTCTAGATGTGTTTAGTTGCTAACTAAGTAGGTAATAAAGACTTGAGCCTCATTATGATTTTTGGATAACTAGAGTCCATGGGTTGATTTTACCTCATCCTTATTGTAATATGGTCTTTGATTTTTGGGTAAGAAGAAAATAGAAATTTGTCTGTTATGATTAAGCTTTGAAAAGATTTTATTCCCTAACTCACAATTAAAATTTTGTTATATGTTGTCTAATGACTATGTATGGTACAATTAGTTTGTAATACTTTGAATTAATTGATGACTTTGTTGAATGCCTAACATAAGGGGATGTTAGGTCTGGCATGATTATAAGTGTGTGTAGTATCCGACTTAAGTAGTTTCAGAATGGTAGAACGAAGTTTGGGGACAAACTTCAAATTTGGTGGGGAGAGTGTAACATTCCGCATGATTAGGAAATTACATAACTTGCATTTAGGGGTAAAGCATGCTAGGAATTCGAAAGTGTATGAAGTGGTTGTCTTGTCTTTGAAATACATAGTTTTCCATAGAATTGGCGTAGTGTTATTTAGAATTATATGAGTACTCATCTAAAAGTATGCCATTAATTTAAGTAAGGAGCAAATCTTTAGTAAATAATTAGAGGTGCATAAAAGTTAGGAGGTTTGGATTAATTCCTAAATAAGGAAACAATTGGACTTGTATGAACCCTTTTATGTTGGACTTAGGCCCTAGAACCTTTGACCTTAAGCAACCCTATATTCCTTCACCTTTAACCTTCTCTCTTGCGTTTTTTTTGGCTGCACACAGCCCTACTTTTGTGTGTGTTGTGTTTTAATAAAACTCAGCTTGCACTTTCTTTCCTTGACCGCCACCTTGCATCAACTTTGGGAGCCTTGAGTGTGTTTCCTTCCATATGTATCCACCCTAGGCTCTTCCTTCACATGGCACCCTTATCCCTTCATGCGCATTGGTGCATAGGGAAGAGGGCACTTTGTTGCTTGCAACCTTGTACAAAACGCTGCAGCATGTGAAAGGAAAGGAGATCCTGCATATTTGACCAAGCTTCCCTCACCTATCACCATCAAAGCCTTCAACCCAATGCGCATGAGTTGTCCATGGTTCTTGGTTGATGTCCTTTGCCTTGCTTTTCACGCCTCCTTGCTGCATTGTGTAAGGAAAAAGGTACTGCATGATCCATCACCATCAAAGCTTTCCCACCTTGTGCGCATAGGGCCTTACTCAGCCCTTGTTTACCATAGGCTCACTTTAGGAACACCTCAAACCTGCCTTATTGGCAAGCATGTGAGTCACCCCTTTATTTCCTTGTCTCTTGCGCAGCTTTGGGGAGTGTACAAGCTGGTGGCTTGTGCCTTAAGTCAACCTTAAACCACACCACCTTCTCACCTCTTTCCTTGTGCGCATCATGGAAAGCTTTAGTATCAAATCTGACCTGCTTTTGCTGCACATTTCAGCCTATGCACAGCCTGTTTTTTTTCTGCATTGTGCGCACCCTACTCCCCCTCTCCTTTGCTTGATTGCTTCTAGCTCCTCATGACTTTACATGACTGCCAACATGACTGCCATCTTCTGTCCCTTTCTACCTCCCTAGGTGCGCTTAGCTCAAGGAAGAAACCTGCCCTTTCTTGCCAAAGTCATCAGCCTTGTCATGCCTTGTCTTGGCACTCCTTCACGGTCTCCTATGCGCAGAGAAATGGTGCAGATTTCTGACTTTGCTTTGAGGAGTAGTAGCTTTCATCACATGGCAAGCATTACCTCTTTAGCTTGTCACATGTGCGCATAGGGAGATGCAAGTGCTGGCTTTTTGTGGCTTTGAGGACTGTCACATTTGCGCATAGGGAGAAGCAAGTGCTGGCTTTTTGTGGCTTTGAGGACTGCATGACAGCCCTCCCTTGCTCTTCACTCAACCGTTGGAGTGAGGACAATTTGTGCAGACTGCCACTTTGTCTCATTGAAGCCTCACCACTCTAACACCTACCTAGGACAATAGCTATCATGCCCTCTTGTCTCTTCACACTGCACCTTCAAATCAGTTTGGGATCCCTTCTTTATTCATCATAGGCGCGCCCTTCTACACTTAAAGCAAACTTCCCTCACACCATCTCTTCTTGGTCACTTGGAGCAGCAACCTATCTTGTGTGGCTGCATATTGAAATCTGCTTAGATGATCCCCATTGGCCAAGACATGACAAGTATTCATCTTAAGCCATCTTTATCCCTCTCTTGTGCGCATGGCCTTAGGGAAACTTGGTCCAAGCTTGCTGCCACTTTGATTCAGATCATGATATCACCCTTTTCCCTGCACATGCGTTGGAATCATTGTATCACCATGCAACACTTATTACTTCCATTTACTTGATCAAACTCAGCCCTATTTATACCCCCTCAAGTCATGAAATCCCACAAGCATCATCTAGAAAAGAGGCATGTTCCTTCTCCTCCCAAAGCCATCAATCCGTGACTTACCTTGCAAGACACCAACCATTCAAGCTCTCATCCCTTTCCTTGCATGGTGCGTTGTGTGACAGCAGCCTAGGGGAAACTACATGAGTTCATCCTTCATCCTTTCCTTGTGTAGCCTTGCACCATCCACCAACCTTACATCATTTAGAGTAAGAACCCAAGGTTGGAAGTTCTTTCCTTCACTTCCTCTTCACCCTTGAGTAGGCTGAACACCAGTAGCTTTGGTTGCTAGTCCCTCTCCTTGCTAATTCTGCCAAGTCATGGAGCTGCAGTAAGGAGTCCTAGCAACGTCTTCCATCCTCTTCCTATGGCACTCTCGGCTGAACCACAAGGAGGAATAGATTGTAACCTTGCTCAACGTTCCAGGTTCCATTTCCTTATACATACAGCCACCGTCTAGTAGGAGGTGAGGTGTTGTTTTTCCTTTCCATGTTTCTGCCTAATAAGTCAGCTTTGATCTTAACTCCTCTCCTTTTTGCACGTCCTTGATTCTGTCTCATTGGATATCTACCTCCCTTGCTGGTAACCAATCGGGCTTGTGTGGTGCGGTCATCACAGCTTGAGCACAAGCTGACCCTTATGAACATGTAAGCTGTGTTTAAAATCTTCTTCTCCTTTCATCACTGTTCGGCTGTCATGTAGCTCGTGGGAAGTAAAATTCTGTTGTGAAACCATTCCTTAATTCTGTTCACGGTCTGCATGCCTAGATGATATAGTTTTTAGTTCCGTTATGTCCTTTTTTTCTCATCGTGTGCGGCTAACAAAGGACTCTAGGAGGTTAGTTGTGATCTTTTTCCCCTGCTGATCAGCCTTCAACCAATGGCATATTAGTGTATGCAAGCTTTGAGAATTAAATAAACAACAAGTTAAAGGAAAGTACGCATGCATATGTTGTGCAGAAAATAATTGATGTAAAGGAATGAATGAAGGTCACATAAGAACTAGCCTAAAACCGAACTTGCATTGATAGTTTACCTTTGGGTTGGTTTTGTCACTACTTGAAATGGATGAGATAACTTAAGAGATAGAAAACTTGTTCTGGACCCCCTTTTTGTGTCTTCCGTTTTAACTGAATTAAAATGAATTTGCAACATGTGGAGGGTACTTTTAGCACACTTTAGACTTCGTAGAAATGGTCATGTAAATTAAATTGATCATGGACACTTAGTACAGCCTAGCCGAACCTGAGTGCTTGAGGGGACTTGTAAACTTCGTTTTTAACAAATTAAGGTATGAACTATCAACCAAAATTTTTAGCTATTCTTGGAACTTTGAAGACCGAGCAAATTACAAGAATTGGAGAACATTTTATTTTGACCACTTATTTCCTGGATTCTGTCTTTTTAGAACAGCCTTAGATTTTATATTCATTAGACCAAAACTGAATTTGTGAGCATGAGTATAGCTCTTTGTTCTATTGTAAAGCTGATTCCTTGGACTTAGAAAAATGATAAAAATTGTATGTGTTTGGGACTTAGGGGCAGTATGTTGAAGTTTTATTATATTTTTCGCCCTCTTGGTCATGTGAAAATTGTTATAAAAGTGAATAAGTCTAGGTACCTAGTAGTGGGTAATCGATTATGTACCTGAGTTGGGGGCATAGAATTATTGTGCATCATAGGAATCAAAGCTTGAAACTTTGCTTTGGTTGTGCTTGTTTAGGTGTGCATCAACCTTAGAGTGTGGACTGAATTCTGTTGCTGCATGATTAATTACTTGGACACACAGGTAAGTGTCAGGCGATATTGCCTAATGTGACTATTGACTACTGGTATAAAATTGTGACATGATGCTCCATATTCCGTAAAAATATTATGTTCCATTATGATGAAAGGAAACTGCCAAAAATGTGCCGTGATGGCTATATGATTATGAGGTAAAGACGTTATGAGGCAGCATAACGCATATGAAAAGTATATGTGCCGTGATGGCTATATGAAAGGTATATAAGCATGCACCTTACATCATACCGCATTTTTACGCTTTGTGTGTGTAAGCATAGCATGACATGCATATATCATGATCATATAGGCCTTGTTTTAGAATAGTTATTTACAGGACCATGTGTTTGAGCAAGCATCATATAGGCATCCCCAAGGTACCGGGGTATGGGACACTTGGCATCAGTCCGCATAGGCCCACAGTTGGAATCCACATGGAGCTCAGGTGCCAAGGGTATATTTGATTCCACTGTGAAGTGCGCGCACGACGGTGCTAAAAGCGCAAAGGAAAGGGCGTTATATACGCAGTATATGAATATGATGAAAGGCGTTATAAGCGCTATATATATATATATATATATATGAATATGATGAAAAAGAAAAAGGAAAAAGGAACAAGGGTATGTTGAAGTGACTGTTCATGATTTTGTGCCTAGTTAATACTGTTATATTACTGGTTTTGTTGCCACACTACTGGGATTTTTTTTCTCACCCCTTCGGGGCTGCTATTTTCCAAAATGGCAGGAGGACGTAAAAGCTTTTGAAGAAGTGAAGTTGCTGTTGCTTGCTGATGCATAGATTTTTGCTGTTACTGTTTGATTGTTGGATGACTGTAATGCTGTATATTTCGGTACTCTTGGATGACTGTAGACTTTATCACCTTCTATTTTGTTTTGATTCTTTTATGAGCAGTGACTGTTTTGGAAACGTTTTGTGAAAAGGGTTTTTGAACGTTCCTTTAAGTATCGAATTTTAACAGTTTTACAGGTACCTTACGGGTCATGTTTCAAAGGGCAAACGAACTCCGATTTTCTATTATTTTATATGCACGCGAAGCCCCGAGAATTTTCTTTCAAACTGTGCAAGTTTTATTTTTATCCGAAACCTGTGCGAATTTTAATAAGCTTTGCTTCACAACTGGTTTTCCTGAGAACGGACAGAATGCGCAAGCAACTTGAGCGTTCTGTTCCGTGGGGCTATTCACCTCCGAATCGCGTATAATTTATATGTATGCGACGCCCCGGATGTCTAGTTTTTCAGAAGCTTGGAATATTTTTTTATCGCATCTAAATTTGATTTTATACGGATTTTATAAGGCAGCAAGGTTTTCTGAAAGAGTATAGAAAATTCAGCAAGGTGTTTTATAATTAAAATTTCCTATGATTAATAATGATTTCATTTTGTCAACAGATTTTATAAGAATCAATTCTGGATCTTTTATTGTTTCAAATTAATTAATATTTGATAAAGTTTTCAAAAGAATGGTTCCATACCGCTGTAATTCTAATACGATTTAGCAAACAACCCTCTTGGATACATACAAGAGTGGGTGTTACACTAATTGTTTTGAAATACAAAGTTTTCCATAGAATTGGCGTAGTGTTATTTAGAATTTTATGAGTACTCATCTAAAAGTATGCCATTAATTTAAGTAAGGAGCAAATCTTTAGTAAATAATTAGAGGTGCATAAAAGTTAGGAGGTTTGGATTAATTCCTAAATAAGGAAACAATTGGACTTGTATGAACCCTTTTATGTTGGACTTAGGCCCTAGAACCTTTGACCTTAAGCAACCCTATATTCCTTCACCTTTAACCTTCTCTCTTGCATTTTTTTTGGCTGCACACAGCCCTACTTTTGTGTGTGTTGTGTTTTAATAAAACTCAGCTTGCACTTTCTTTCCTTGACCGCCACCTTGCATCAACTTTGGGAGCCTTGAGTGTGTTTCCTTCCATATGTATCCACCCTAGGCTCTTCCTTCACATGGCACCCTTATCCCTTCATGCGCATTGGTGCATAGGGAAGAGGGCACTTTGTTGCTTGCAACCTTGTACAAAACGCTGCAGCATGTGAAAGGAAAGGAGATCCTGCATATTTGACCAAGCTTCCCTCACCTATCACCATCAAAGCCTTCAACCCAATGCGCATGAGTTGTCCATGGTTCTTGGTTGATGTCCTTTGCCTTGCTTTTCACGCCTCCTTGCTGCATTGTGTAAGGAAAAAGGTACTGCATGATCCATCACCATCAAAGCTTTCCCACCTTGTGCGCATAGGGCCTTACTCAGCCCTTGTTTACCATAGGCTCACTTTAGGAACACCTCAAACCTGCCTTATTGGCAAGCATGTGAGTCACCCCTTTATTTCCTTGTCTCTTGCGCAGCTTTGGGGAGTGTACAAGCTGGTGGCTTGTGCCTTAAGTCAACCTTAAACCACACCACCTTCTCACCTCTTTCCTTGTGCGCATCATGGAAAGCTTTAGTATCAAATCTGACCTGCTTTTGCTGCACATTTCAGCCTATGCACAGCCTGTTTTTTTTCTGCATTGTGCGCACCCTACTCCCCCTCTCCTTTGCTTGATTGCTTCTAGCTCCTCATGACTTTACATGACTGCCAACATGACTGCCATCTTCTGTCCCTTTCTACCTCCCTAGGTGCGCTTAGCTCAAGGAAGAAACCTGCCCTTTCTTGCCAAAGTCATCAGCCTTGTCATGCCTTGTCTTGGCACTCCTTCACGGTCTCCTATGCGCAGAGAAATGGTGCAGATTTCTGACTTTGCTTTGAGGAGTAGTAGCTTTCATCACATGGCAAGCATTACCTCTTTAGCTTGTCACATGTGCGCATAGGGAGATGCAAGTGCTGGCTTTTTGTGGCTTTGAGGACTGTCACATTTGCGCATAGGGAGAAGCAAGTGCTGGCTTTTTGTGGCTTTGAGGACTGCATGACAGCCCTCCCTTGCTCTTCACTCAACCGTTGGAGTGAGGACAATTTGTGCAGACTGCCACTTTGTCTCATTGAAGCCTCACCACTCTAACACCTACCTAGGACAATAGCTATCATGCCCTCTTGTCTCTTCACACTGCACCTTCAAATCAGTTTGGGATCCCTTCTTTATTCATCATAGGCGCGCCCTTCTACACTTAAAGCAAACTTCCCTCACACCATCTCTTCTTGGTCACTTGGAGCAGCAACCTATCTTGTGTGGCTGCATATTGAAATCTGCTTAGATGATCCCCATTGGCCAAGACATGACAAGTATTCATCTTAAGCCATCTTTATCCCTCTCTTGTGCGCATGGCCTTAGGGAAACTTGGTCCAAGCTTGCTGCCACTTTGATTCAGATCATGATATCACCCTTTTCCCTGCACATGCGTTGGAATCATTGTATCACCATGCAACACTTATTACTTCCATTTACTTGATCAAACTCAGCCCTATTTATACCCCCTCAAGTCATGAAATCCCACAAGCATCATCTAGAAAAGAGGCATGTTCCTTCTCCTCCCAAAGCCATCAATCCGTGACTTACCTTGCAAGACACCAACCATTCAAGCTCTCATCCCTTTCCTTGCATGGTGCGTTGTGTGACAGCAGCCTAGGGGAAACTACATGAGTTCATCCTTCATCCTTTCCTTGTGTAGCCTTGCACCATCCACCAACCTTTCATCATTTAGAGTAAGAACCCAAGGTTGGAAGTTCTTTCCTTCACTTCCTCTTCACCCTTGAGTAGGCTGAACACCAGTAGCTTTGGTTGCTAGTCCCTCTCCTTGCTAATTCTGCCAAGTCATGGAGCTGCAGTAAGGAGTCCTAGCAACGTCTTCCATCCTCTTCCTATGGCACTCTCGGCTGAACCACAAGGAGGAATAGATTGTAACCTTGCTCAACGTTCCAGGTTCCATTTCCTTATACATACAGCCACCGTCTAGTAGGAGGTGAGGTGTTGTTTTTCCTTTCCATGTTTCTGCCTAATAAGTCAGCTTTGATCTTAACTCCTCTCCTTTTTGCACGTCCTTGATTCTGTCTCATTGGATATCTACCTCCCTTGCTGGTAACCAATCGGGCTTGTGTGGTGCGGTCATCACAGCTTGAGCACAAGCTGACCCTTATGAACATGTAAGCTGTGTTTAAAATCTTCTTCTCCTTTCATCACTGTTCGGCTGTCATGTAGCTCGTGGGAAGTAAAATTCTGTTGTGAAACCATTCCTTAATTCTGTTCACGGTCTGCATGCCTAGATGATATAGTTTTTAGTTCCGTTATGTCCTTTTTTTCTCATCGTGTGCGGCTAACAAAGGACTCTAGGAGGTTAGTTGTGATCTTTTTCCCCTGCTGATCAGCCTTCAACCAATGGCATATTAGTGTATGCAAGCTTTGAGAATTAAATAAACAACAAGTTAAAGGAAAGTACGCATGCATATGTTGTGCAGAAAATAATTGATGTAAAGGAATGAATGAAGGTCACATAAGAACTAGCCTAAAACCGAACTTGCATTGATAGTTTACCTTTGGGTTGGTTTTGTCACTACTTGAAATGGATGAGATAACTTAAGAGATAGAAAACTTGTTCTGGACCCCCTTTTTGTGTCTTCCGTTTTAACTGAATTAAAATGAATTTGCAACATGTGGAGGGTACTTTTAGCACACTTTAGACTTCGTAGAAATGGTCATGTAAATTAAATTGATCATGGACACTTAGTACAGCCTAGCCGAACCTGAGTGCTTGAGGGGACTTGTAAACTTCGTTTTTAACAAATTAAGGTATGAACTATCAACCAAAATTTTTAGCTATTCTTGGAACTTTGAAGACCGAGCAAATTACAAGAATTGGAGAACATTTTATTTTGACCACTTATTTCCTGGATTCTGTCTTTTTAGAACAGCCTTAGATTTTATATTCATTAGACCAAAACTGAATTTGTGAGCATGAGTATAGCTCTTTGTTCTATTGTAAAGCTGATTCCTTGGACTTAGAAAAATGATAAAAATTGTATGTGTTTGGGACTTAGGGGCAGTATGTTGAAGTTTTATTATATTTTTCGCCCTCTTGGTCATGTGAAAATTGTTATAAAAGTGAATAAGTCTAGGTACCTAGTAGTGGGTAGAAAATCGATTATGTACCTGAGTTGGGGGCATAGAATTATTGTGCATCATAGGAATCAAAGCTTGAAACTTTGCTTTGGTTGTGCTTGTTTAGGTGTGCATCAACCTTAGAGTGTGGACTGAATTCTGTTGCTGCATGATTAATTACTTGGACACACAGGTAAGTGTCAGGCGATATTGCCTAATGTGACTATTGACTACTGGTATAAAATTGTGACATGATGCTCCATATTCCGTAAAAATATTATGTTCCATTATGATGAAAGGAAACTGCCAAAAATGTGCCGTGATGGCTATATGATTATGAGGTAAAGACGTTATGAGGCAGCATAACGCATATGAAAAGTATATGTGCCGTGATGGCTATATGAAAGGTATATAAGCATGCACCTTACATCATACCGCATTTTTACGCTTTGTGTGTGTAAGCATAGCATGACATGCATATATCATGATCATATAGGCCTTGTTTTAGAATAGTTATTTACAGGACCATGTGTTTGAGCAAGCATCATATAGGCATCCCCAAGGTACCGGGGTATGGGACACTTGGCATCAGTCCGCATAGGCCCACAGTTGGAATCCACATGGAGCTCAGGTGCCAAGGGTATATTTGATTCCACTGTGAAGTGCGCGCACGACGGTGCTAAAAGCGCAAAGGAAAGGGCGTTATATACGCAGTATATGAATATGATGAAAGGCGTTATAAGCGCTATATATATATATATGAATATGATGAAAAAGAAAAAGGAAAAAGGAACAAGGGTATGTTGAAGTGACTGTTCATGATTTTGTGCCTAGTTAATACTGTTATATTACTGGTTTTGTTGCCACACTACTGGGATTTTTTTCTCACCCCTTCGGGGCTGCTATTTTCCAAAATGGCAGGAGGACGTAAAAGCTTTTGAAGAAGTGAAGTTGCTCTTGCTTGCTGATGCATAGATTTTTTGCTGTTACTGTTTGATTGTTGGATGACTGTAATGTTGTATATTTCGGTACTCTTGGATGACTGTAGACTTTATCACCTTCTATTTTGTTTTGATTCTTTTATGAGCAGTGACTGTTTTGGAAACGTTTTGTGAAAAGGGTTTTTGAACGTTCCTTTAAGTATCGAATTTTAACAGTTTTACAGGTACCTTACGGGTCATGTTTCAAAGGGCAAACGAACTCCGATTTTCTATTATTTTATATGCACGCGAAGCCCCGAGAATTTTCTTTCAAACTGTGCAAGTTTTATTTTTATCCGAAACCTGTGCGAATTTTAATAAGCTTTGCTTCACAACTGGTTTTCCTGAGAACGGACAGAATGCGCAAACAACCCTCTTGGAGCATTAAATAACATGCAACAATTACCTACACCCACCGGTGGATCGTGCACAGCTTCGGAGATCTGCAGAGGTGTTACCTTGCAGTATGAAGGGAACACGTATACAGTTAACTTGGTGGTCCTGCCGGTATTCAACTTCGATGTGATTATCGGTATGGACTGGTTGACGGACAACGGGATAACCTTGGATTGTCGTGCGGGGAAAGTCATTGTTCCTGCAAAGGAGGGTAATTTTCAACCTTTCTCTCTCATTTCCTTATTGCAAGTTAGAAAAGAGCTCCGCAAGGGAGCAGCAGGGTATCTCTTGTCGATCGAGGCTGAGACCTCGGTTGACAATCCAATTCAGAATGTACCGGTAGTTAGAGAATTCGAGGAGGTATTCCCGGATGAAATACCTCGATTGCCTCCTCATAGGGAAATAGAATTTTCGATCGAACTTGTTCCTGGAGTCGGACCAATCTCTATTGCCCCGTATCGTATGGCACCTTTGGAACTGCGCGAGTTAAAGAAGCAGATAGAAGAGCTTTTGGCAAAGGAATTCATCAGACCGAGTACTTCTCCATGGGGTGCTCCAGCTATCTTGATTAAGAAGAAAGATGGAAGCTTACGTCTGTGTGTAGATTACCGCCAGCTGAACAAAGTCACGGTGAAGAATAAGTATCCGCTACCGAGGATCGACGATTTGATGGACCAGCTGAGAGGAGCCAGAGTCTTTTCCAAGATAGACTTACGATCGGGATACCATCAGATCCGGGTCAAACCGGAGGATATTCCGAAAACCGCTTTTAGGACTCGTTATGGGCACTACGAATATCAGGTGATCCCATTCGGACTTACGAATGCTCCGGCGGTATTCATGGACTACATGAACCGCATCTTCCGCCCGTTTCTTGATCAGTTCGTTATTGTGTTTATCGACGATATCCTGATTTACTCAGCTAATGAAGAGCTGCATGCGGAACATCTGAGGATTGTCTTGCAAGTCTTGAAGGAGAAGCAGTTGTACGCGAAATGGTCGAAGTGCGAGTTTTGGCTTAAAGAGGTCCAGTTTCTGGGCCATGTCATTTCATCAGAAGGTATCGCGGTGGACCCCAGCAAAGTGGAAGCTGTCATGAATTGGGAACGACCCAAGACGGTTACTGAAGTAAGAAGTTTCTTAGGTCTGGCTGGATACTATCGAAGGTTCATCCAGAATTTCTCTCAGATAGTGCAACCTCTTACTCGTCTCACTCGGAAGGATAAGCCTTTTGAGTGGACTGAAGCCTGTGAAGAATGTTTCTTGGAGCTAAAAAGCAGATTGACGAGTGCTCCCGTACTCACGATTCCGGATCCTACTCGAAGGATCGAAGTTTACTGCGATGCGTCGCTGAAAGGACTTGGATGCGTGTTGATGCAGGATCGTATGGCGGTAGCTTATGCATCTCGACAACTGAAGCCTCACGAAGAAAATTATCCTACGCACGATTTGGAGTTAGCAGCTATAGTGTTCGCACTTAAAATCTGGAGGCACCACTTGTATGGTTCGCAGTTTGACGTGTTCAGCGATCATAAGAGTTTGAAGTACTTGTTCGACCAGAAGGAGCTGAATATGCGGCAACGTCGGTGGATGGTATTTCTGAAGGACTACGATTTTGACCTTAAGTACCACCCCGGAAAGGCGAACGTGGTAGCTGACGCCCTGAGCAGGAAGACTCTACACACTGCAACTCTGATGATGGAAGAATTGAAGTTGTTTGAGGCCTTTCGAGACTTGAACTTATCGGTAGACGAGAGAGGGAACAACATAAGATTGGGAAATATAAAGGTGGAGAATGAATTGATCAGTAGAATTAAGGAGGCTCAGAAAGATGAAGAGTTAGTCCGTGATTTGGTTGGTAACCAAGATGTTGTAAAGGATGAGTTTGATGTTTGGAGATTTCAAGGACGGCTGGTTGTGCCGAATGAAGTGTTGAAGCAAGAAGTTTTACAGGAGGCTCACAAGGGTAAGTACGCAGTTCATCCTGGATCCACGAAGATGTACCATGATTTGAAGACCTCGTTTTGGTGGCCGGGTATGAAGCGTGATATTGCGGAGTATGTATCTCGGTGCTTAACTTGTCAGAAGGTGAAGTACGAGCATCAGAAACCGTCGGGACTCCTTCAACCTTTGGAGATCCCCGAATGGAAGTGGGACAGTATTTCGATGGATTTTGTAGTTGGACTTCCTCGGACGCGAGAAGGATATGATTCTATCTGGGTGATTGTCGATCGTTTAACGAAGTCAGCTCATTTCTTGCGTGTTAGAACCACATATGATACAGAGAGGCTTGCTAGAATTTATCTGCAGGAGATTGTGAAGCTGCACGGAGTTCCTACGAGTATTGTCAGTGATCGTGATCCCAAGTTTACATCTAAGTTTTGGGAATCCTTTCAAAGAGCGTTAGGGACCCAATTGAGGTTGAGTACTGCTTATCATCCGCAGACCGATGGACAGACGGAACGCACCATTCAAGCCTTAGAGGACATGTTGCGAGCATGTGTTTTGGAGTTAGGAGGCAGCTGGGATAGTTATCTTTCGTTGATTGAGTTCGCTTACAACAACAGTTACCACTCCAGCATTCAGATGGCACCGTATGAAGCCTTGTATGGGAGAAAGTGCAGATCCCCTTTATGTTGGACGGAAGTGGGTGAGCGAAGTATGTTAGGACCCGATCTAATTCAAGAAACATCCGAACAAGTAAAGAAGATTCGGGAGAATATGCAGAGGGCTCAAGCCAGACAGAAGAGTTATTACGACAAGCGTCATAAGCCTCTATCTTTCGAAGTCGGAGATCATGTGTTCTTGAGAATCACTCCTACATCGGGACTCGGAAGGAGAATGGGAGTTAAGAAGTTAAGTCCACGGTACTTAGGACCGTATCTAATTATGGACCGGATTGGAGAGTCTGCATACCGGTTGGCCTTACCACCCAATCTGTCAGGAATTCACAATGTATTTCATGTGTCTCAGCTACGGAGGTATCTCTCTGATCCATCTCACGTATTACAGTCGGAAGAAGTGGAACTCAAGGAAAATCTGACTTATCAAGTACAACCGTTCCAAATTCTTGAAAGATCCGTCAAGCGACTCCGTTCTAAAGAAATTCCTTTGGTGAAAGTATTATGGAACAACAGATCGGCAGCTGAAGCCACTTGGGAACGCGAGGACGACGTTCAGAAACGCTATCCAGAACTGTTTAGCTCTTAAGTAAGTTTATTTTGCGGACAAAATTCCTATTTGGTGGGGAGAGTGTAACATCCCACATAATTAGTAAAATACATAGGTACATGTGTAAAATTCGGATGTATGGTTTATGTGTAATGGCTTGTGAATTGTTTGATCTTTATTTCTTGGATAAGACTAAGGTAATTAATTAAATTAAATCTTAGGAGGGTACATATGTAGACATGTGAATTTAATCTTATGAGTAAGGCATTAGTGTTTGGATGTGGGCTAGTGTGTGTGTGAGGACTAGTTAATTTTGGACTTGTGTGATTGGATTTTTGGTGTGTGGCCAATGGCCCAAGGATGGCCTTTGAACCTACCTTGTTTTAGCCCAAAGTTGTAACCACTTATCCTCCTTAAAGCCTAGTCCAACAAGGCTGCCTTGTGCAGCAAGGAACACTACTTGGCTAGTTGTTTTTCCCCTCATTTTTGCGCACAAGTAAGGGTGATTTAGGACCTTGAAATCTGCCATTTTCCCTTGTCAAAACCGCCACCTCATCTTGCTTAAGCATAACTTGATTTAAGCCTCATTGCATGGTAGACACATGTGCATTTTAGCATGATCTTAGGCTGCATAATTCTCCATTTTGGGCGCATCGAATTTTGAATTTGAAATTTGAAATTTTGAATTTTGAATTTTTAATTTGAATGTTTGAACATTTGAACTCAAGTGTTTGAATTCGAATTTGAATTGGCTTGAAAAGTTGTTTCATAACAAAAGGATAAGACAGGATCTTATTGGAGCATATTCCTTGGATCAAGAAGCATCTTTGGAGCACTGCGCAAGTTTAAGTGATAAGGATGTCATATTATCACTTAAAACAAAGCTCCATTCAGATTTGGTGGTTGAGGGAATCAGTGGGTGAGTTGATTCAAATTTTGAATGCAACTACTCAATATATTTGGACCCTTTCTATGGCTGAATTATGCGCATGAAAAGTATACTATATGATAGTTTATGAATTTAAGTTTAAATTATTTTGAACTTAATTTCATGTGGATAAGATTGGAGGTTGTTGGCAAAATTGGTTTTGCAACAGCTCCACCTTATCCTCCCTGTTCCACGGGAAAACTTCAAAGGTTTTTGAAAGTTGGTTTTCATTTTGAATGAATTAAATTTCCTCTTCCTCTCATCAAGGTGTGCGCATATATACAGCCTCCTCACCTTAGGGTTTTGGTCAAGAAAACCTAGCCAACTCTCCTCCATCTTTGCACCATTCTGTAGGGTAGTTCACTACACCTTTCCAAATAGAATACCTAGCCTCCACCTTCACCACTTGTGCGCATAGCAAGCCTCACTGTGCTGTTCATCTGGTGGCTTTCAAGAAAGGGTTCTTGCATCATTGACGAACGGTGGTGTGGATCACCATTAGAGGGTTTGAACCCTTCAAGCCTGACATCTGATCTCCCTGACTGATCAGGCCAAAAATAAGGTAACATCATGCTGTCTTAAAGCATGAACCTATGTGTGCATGTATGTTCCGCAGTAAAATTTTTATTTTACACCTTACATGCATCGGCCTTCAAAGGCCAGTTTACTTTCAATGAGCGCTTGTTTAACGTCACGAGCCTGATGGGAATCGTTCAAGTTTCATGGTGGTCGGAAGCATGCAACCAATGATGAACCAGTCTTCTTGATCCAATGTTGTGTCTTTCCAGGATCATATGTATGTAGGTGAGAAGGAAGTTTCTCGGGAATTCTAAACTTGGTTTTCACAAGTTTTTCCTTACTCTTGTGCTTTTCCATCTTAACCTTTGGCTTGCTTTCTTCATACCGCCGATGGAGTTCCTTCTTGCTCCCTTTCTCAACTTTAGACAAATCTTTATTGATGATTACCGGGTATTGCTTTTCGTCTCCAAAGAAGGCATATGTCAGAGTTTCAGGTAACTCCTTCAATTTTGTTTTTGGTACTACTATAATTAGATCATTTTCCTTCTTTTCTAGCACCTCAAAATAACTTCTAGCTCTTCTTGTGGAGTAGCTTCATCTTGAGCCTTCAACTCCTCTTCAAGCTCTTGAAGCTCACTTCTCTCCTCCAAAACCACCTCTTCAAACACATCCAGTCTGAAACAATCACTCTCATCAGATGAAGTTTTCATAGCATCGAAAACATTGATGGTGATTTTCTCTTCATTCATCCTCAACTCGAGCTTTCCTTGTTCTACATCAATCATAGCTCGAGCTGTGGCCAAGAATGGTCCACCCAACATAAGAGGTATTTCACTTTCCTCCTCCATTTCTAACACAATGAAATCAGTAGGGAAGATGAACTTGTCAACTTTAACAAGAACATCTTCTATGATTCCACTAGGTCTCCTCATTGAACGATCAGCAAGTTGTAGAGAGACCATAGTTGGCTTCAATTCAGTAATCCCCAACAACTTACACATCGATAATGGCATCAAATTGATGCTTGCTCCAAGATCACAAAGTGCCCGGCCAACATTGGTGTTGCCTATATCAATTGGGATGTTGAAACTCCCAGGATCTCAAAGCTTTGGTGGAAACTTCTTTGTTATAATGGCACTACACTCTTCAGTCAGTGCTACCATCTCGCAATCCTGCAACTTATGCTTTCTAGACAATAAATCTTTCATGAATTTAGCATAGTTAGGCATACTTGCTAAAGCCTCACCAAAAGGAATGTTAATATGCAACTTTTTAAATATTTCAAAAAACCTGGCATATTGTTGCTTCTGTGCATGTTGCTTGAGCTTCATGGGATAAGGAGGTTTCTCAAAACGAAAAAAATCCATCGGTTGTTTTGGAGCTTCAACAGCTTTCTCCTTTGCCTCTTCTTTGTCTTACCTTGCAGGTTCTTCTGCTTCTTTCTCACTTTCTGGTTCAATCAATGGTTCATCAACTTTCTTTGGCTGAACCATTTTGTGTTTGTCTTGAGGAGTGATCACAATTCCACTCCTAGTTACAATGGACTTGCATTCTTCTTTAGGATTCACAATAGTATCTCCAGGAAACTGCCCTGGAGTTCTTTCAGCTAACTGCCTGGATAGCTGCCCTATCTGAGTCTCCAAATTCCGAATGAAGGCATCTTGATTCTTGTGATAGGCTCTGGTCTCCTTCATGAAAGCACTGGTACTTTCCATGTGATCATTTGTGGTCTTAGAAAGCTGCAGCATCGCTTTCTCTAGATCAGATGGCTCCTTATGTGGAAGAGGAGGAGGTTGCAGGAAATTATTGGATTTATAATCCAAGCCTCCCCCTTGATTTCTCCTCTGAAAATTATTTCCTTGGCTACTATTCTGGTTCCTCTGATAGACTTGAGTGTTTTGTGGTGGCCTTGGATCATACCACACTCCATTAACTTGGAATGGTTCAGCTCCCATTAGTGTTGGACACTCATTGGATTCATGCTCTTCCTTGTAGTACTCACAGTTAATTGAATTAACTTGAGTTGTGGAAATTCACATCTTATCTAACTTAGCATTCATACTTGCTAGCTGTTGGTTGGTGTTGGGGATATTGGAGTGATGTTGAGTGTGTTAGCATATGGGTGTCCTAGAGACAATCTTTTGATTAAATAAAGGACACTAGATGTAGAACTTTATTAGTCGCAAATAAATGTAAGCACTATTTATTCAGTTTCATATTGTGTCTCGATATTACTGTTAATATTATATGAATGAACTGGATAAACCCCTTGGAATAGAACAGGTATCTCTTGAGTATCTGTGATGAGATCACGATCATGAGGATTCAAGGATATTGCATGTCTATTCCTAATTATATGTTCCTAGTCTAGAGACACTGAGTTTGGGGATCAGTGATCTCGAGTAAAGACTAGTACGACTTATCTACTTGTATATGGATACAAGGTAAAGACCTCATGAGCTGCAGATATGGAGATATCTTAGCTAAAGTCGTGGGTGGACCTATAAGAGTATAGCTCGCACTGAACAGACCCAAAAAGAGACTCTATGAGTAAATCTCACAGATAGTGTCATTAGAGTAATCTCTTTATGTTTGGGTGTGTCTTTCCTTTAGACCAGAAGTTATTACCTAGACTGTGTTCTTGAAGGCATGTTTTGATTGTATACCTCGTCTGCCTGAAACATGGAGACTCATAGGTATACTGTTGGGCGTGTCCTTAAAGGGCACAGGGCTAGGGTAATAAGCTGAAGGAATTCGTCAAATCTCTGTGAGAGATTAGGTTATCTGTAACCGGAGAAATCGGGATGACATTTACAGGGACTTCGGGAATCTATGCATAGTAAAAGAGATCATGAGATGATCTGCCTTTAGAGTCAGTAAATTGAAGATTCCTATTTCGAATAAAGCTTGCCTGAGCAGAGAGGGTACACAAATG
>JAVKPL010002508.1:0-18447 GCA_032173675.1 Gastrolobium villosum
GCCTTCCTGGATGCTGCCCTTAACACTACAACAGCTTGTCTGTCATCTTTCTTAGAGACATCTGGTTGAGAGCTACCCTGATGCTGACCACCATCTGGAATTTTCCTGCGTCGAATGGGTCTTTGGACTATCATCCAACTTCCGAATGCGCCACCATCCTTCTCCACTCCCCTCCTTGGAACTCCTTTATCACAGGAAAGAGGGACCTGGCCAATTACACCCTTCGGACCTTGACTAGCTTGGATAAGAGAAGGGCAAGTATCCTTCCTATGACCATAACGACCACACGAAAAACAAATTAGGTGAAGTCCCTCATAAGCAACCTGAAACACCCGATCAAAAATATTGAATTTTGAAAAGGAAAGCCTTTCTCAAATCCACCTCCACACAAACTCTAGCAAACTTTATTTTGCAAGAAAGTTTCTTTCTTGATCTTCTCATTTCATTTTTTATTAACCTCGGTTCTTAGTCATTACATAATTTATTATGTTTTGACTTCACATGAACCAAATTAACAATTAGTTTTCATCTATTCATATTAGTTTTATCTTATTCATAAGATCATGTGTCGAGATAAGAACTGCATACTTTTCCAAGTAATGATGATATCCTTACACATGGCAACTTTTGATTGGAATAGTAGCCAACATATGTCGTATTCGTGTTTCGTGCAGATGTAATGCATCAAATGTTTCATCCATCTAATCATTACTTTAGAGATGAATTAATGCTTATGCCCCTGTCCTTTGCTCATCGTATTTGCAACAGTTACACTTTTATTTTTCATGTTCCCTTCCTATTTCTCCTTCATTTCTCATTTGCATTTCTGAGGGGTCCTCGTTTTGTTTTCTTCACTCATTCTCTGCAATACAAAGGCTCTAGTACTTGCTTAATTCACTTGGAATGCTTCTTGGTGCCTAAATATTTCTTGTCCAGGTACCTTCATTTTATTTTGAGCATTCGAAATAATTTATTTTTGTATCTTCATCTCTGGGCTATATGTTCAAGAACTTTAGTTCTTAAACTTTTTAATGCTCTTCTTTCTTTGATTACTCTGCCATCTTCAATCTTTGTTTCTATTCTGTAATTTTGACTCCTTGTTTTTTTTACCCAATACTTACTCTATAGTTGTCAAATTTCTTTGAATCTTTTTACATATTTCTGGGTAAATCAAACATATTACTCTTCCCCCATTAATCGTAAGACACTTGATTGTTTATTGTATTCAACTTCTATTAAAAATGAGAGGGAAGAAAAATCCACATCATATTGGTCATGACGATGTTATAAAAGAGGATGAGATTGAGTTTCTCAAAAAGATTTCTCATTGACCTTGTTTTGATTTTGGGGAATACCGTTAGTTTAAGTGGGTACATTTAAATAACCTAAAACACTATATTCTCTCTCATTCTAACTTATCTCCCACGTAGAGCCTTCTTCCTCACACTTGAGAATATTCTCTTCTCTTCTCCATGAAGAATCCACCTTCTCTTCATGAAACTAAGTAATGATCACATTTTTCTCCATCTTGGAGTAAATCAGAATATCTTCAATGAAGACGATCACAAACTGATCCAGGTACGGCTGGAAAATACGGTTCATGTAATCCATGAACACAGCAGGTGCATTGGTGAGTCCAAACGGAATCACAAAACACTCAAAGTGACCGTATCTCGAGCGAAATGCGGTCTTAGGGACATCCTCCGGCTTCACCCGAATTTGATGGTATCCGGACCGGAGATCAATCTTCAAATACACACAAGCACTGCTGAGCTGATCCAACAAATCATAATCCGAGGAAGAGGATACTTGTTCTTGATCGTCACCTTGTTCAGAGCTGCCTGTAATCGGTGCACAATCGCATTGTCCTGTCCTTCTTCTTCACGAAGATGACAGTTGCTCCTCAAGGAGACATACTCGGTCTAATGAAGTCCTTCGCCAAAAGATCTTCAATATGCTTCTTCAGCTCTGTCAGCTCCGGTGGCGACATCCGGTATGGAGCTAATGAAATAGGCCCCACACCAGGCAACAGATCAATGGAGAACTCTATCTCCCTCTGCGATGGAAACTCAGGAATTTCCTCGGGAAATACCTCGAGGAATTCCCTCACCACAGGAATGCCAGTGAGATCCTCCCGTATCCCACTCACCAAACCTCCCAACATCACATAGCCAAATGCCCCTGCTCTCAAGGCCTTTCTACCTTGCAGGACTGAAATGAACGGCGAGGAACTGGCTGCGGACCCACTTGGAGACATCACCACTCTCTTGGCATAACAGTCAATCATCACACAATTTCTAGACAACCAATCCATACCCAAAATAATCTCCAAGTTGGCCATCGGCAATCCTATCAAATCTACCGAGAAGTCACAGCCATTCCACTGAAACGCTACATCGCGATGAATAGTGGTAGAATCACAAATTTCTCCGGTGGCGGTGGTCACCCGCAGCGGTGGAGAAAGCACAGACATAGGCAATTCAAGCCCCACGACAATCAGGGTAGCAACAAAAGAATGCGTAGCCCCGGAGTCAAACAAGATATCAACAGATGCACCACTAATGGTAATAGTACCTCTAACAAGGTTCGGAGCTCGATCTGACTGCTGATGTAGGTGGAAGGGGAACCATCTGCAATGGAACCGCCTGCACAACATCAGCTCTCCCTGTTGTCGACGGACAGTCTCTAGAGAAGTGGCCATCCTTGCCACACTGGAAGCAAATCAGCTGACCGGTAGAACACGGTCCAAAATGAGTCTTCCCACATCCCGAACACTTGGGAGCAGGAGGTCTCGATGCGCTCCCCTGAGCAGAAGTCCTCTTGAAATGATTCGGCGCTTGCCGAGCTGCCATCTATTTTCCCTTTCCCTTGTTCCCAAACTTCCTATCTCGCCAAGAAGTGGAACTACCAGCTACCTTCGTCGTCGTCGTCGTCGTCTCATCTGCTTTGGCCCTCTTGGCCTTACTCGTGCTGTAGAAGTCCTCAATATTACGACACTGCTGAACCAGTATCCTAAAGTCTCTAGAAGCATACCCAGCTAGATAACCAACAATATCCTCACCAAGTCCCCTGTGGAACTTAGCAGCCAAGAATGTAGGAGTAGGCCTCGCCATCCTGAAGTGTGAAAACTTCACCAGTTCATTGAACTTGGTCAGGTACTCGTCAATAGACAACGAGCCCTGAACCAATCTGTCAAACTCCCCTTGCTTCCTCTCCTGAGCATCATACAGGAAGTACTGACCCAGAAAGCACTCCTCAAAGAACGGCCATGTCATCACACGACCCTGCATCTCATAGATAAGAAAAATGTTGGTCCACCACTCATGGGCCTCGCCCTCCAGCATGTAAGTGGCAAACATCAGCTTCTGCGGATCTGAACACTGCATGATCCAGAAGATCTTGTCCAATGCCTGTAGCCATCTAGCAGCAGCAATGGGATCATATGATCAATCAAAAAAAGGTGGCTTATGCTTGCGGAAAGCATTCAGCCGACGGTCGATAACATCTCTATCTTCAGCAAAATCCACAAAGGGCTCCATCACCCCAGTCGCATGACCAGTGCCCTCAACCTGACTCTGGCCCTCTTCCTGCTCATTAGGCGGTGGTGGAGGCGGTGGCGATGGCGGCGGTGGCGGTGGAGGTGGGAACTGACCAACAGCGGGACCAGCTCTCATCTCCTCCGGCATGACCCTCATCATGGTAATGTTCGCCAAACGGTTCGCCTCAAGCGCATCCTCCGTGGCTCTCCGGTTTGCTTCTCGAGCAGCGTCCATCATTTCCATGTTGGCCAATCTCGCGGCCTCCTGCATCTCAGCTAATGCAGTCAGGATTGGGTCAGGTTGACCCTTAACAGTCTCTCGTGTTCTCCTGGGTCCTACCATGACTCTGCACAAGTTACACAATTTATGAGTTGATCAGGCCCACGCAATGTGATCACATATGCATTATCATAATAAAAGCCATAGGAGTAACACACAAGACAGACACAACCAAACATCTTAATCATTGCAATACATACAGGTTTTTTCCTTGAATCGTTGCTCTGATACAATAAAATATAACGCCCCGTGTATACCCGGAATATTAACATTACATCGTATTAAGTGGTGTTTAACTAAAAATGCAGAATATTCTTTTTCTTTTCAATTATGACATCATTATCAATTACCAACTTGATTACTTAATCAATTTCATAAAAACAATGCCTGTATATGAATTGCAGGACAACTAACTGAAATACCTCATAATATATAGATAAGTGTGTATCTAAAATCACGGATCTACATCACGTAGTCGGACAATATCATGATACATTATTACAACATCAAATAAAACAAAGACATAACAAGTCTACGTGGCATGGACAAACCCCACGCTCACCAAATAAACAACATCGAAACACAGAGTCTCAACAAGATAATCCATGACATATAATGAAACTAAGCATAAAGGCAGCATGCATATCCAGCATCAAACAGTCAGCATATACAATATCTAACTCAACTCAGGCCTCCTGCCGCCTGAGGTCTCAACATTACCTGAACCTGAAATAAGCGTCCCCAAACGTGGGGTGAGATCTCTAATAAAAGAAATCTCAGTAAGACAAGGGGTCCTCAAGGATCTTCCACCCCAAGCTCACTTACATGTGCAATATAAGTTCTAAAAACAGTAACTCAATATAAGTTCCAAAACTATACAGTGCAACAGATATCTATGACATGTGTGTTTATCGCTATCTACTAGCCAGAGAAATGCAGGAATACGTCTATACCCACATGAGTACAAGGAACACCGCTTGCACCTCACCCACAGCCTCACCATCTTGTATGTACTACATACTCAGGCTTACCGTATAGATAGACATCACATGCATATCATAAAAGCACATTGCATATAATAGCTCAACAACATTCCCAAAACATCAAAGCATGTAACACAACATGCAAATAACCATTCCCCATGGGACATGGTGGAACCACAACATGGCTAAATCGAGGACATGAAATCTTACCTCTTAAGCTAGCTATCCAAGCCACAAGCTCAAAGTCCAAACACAGCAGTATCACAATCTGTTATGGACCATCAACATATCAATAAACATGCATCTTGTAAGAACCTGCACCGTTAATTAAGGTAATTAGTGAATTAATTATGATAATTAGGAAATGATTTCATAATTGACCTTAATAATTAATATTGGGCTTAAATAATTACTGAATGAGTAGAAATGCTGAAAGTCGCTTTTCGGAAGAAAAGCGCAGATACCGGTTCTGCTACCCGGTATAAATGCGTACCGGAAAAGTATCCCGGAAAATTATAACGAATGCATGATAATTACTAGAATATTATGTAGGACTTGTAAAACAAGTTTCAAGTCAAAATAATGTAATCTGATGCCAGAACTGATACTGGCTATGGAAAAGCGCGTACCGGAAAGGTGCTCCGAAAAATAAAATAAAAATATGACAAATGTTAGAAAAATGTGTAGGTTTAGATTCCAAAGTTTGGGATCAAGATCTTTTGCGTAGCTATTAAGGCTAATACTGCGCGTTAGGTGACCATTGCCTATATATATTACTACTAAGGGCACACAACCCTAGATACCTAAAATACCTACGTGAGAGGCTGCTGCTGAGTGTGTAAAACACTGTTCCATTGACTCTCCTTCACCATTTCTTGAGTCTTGGACCATTTTTCTCCATGATTCTTCCTTCCTCTTCTTGTAAACACTAGAGTGTGTATCTTGTGAGGATGAGATGCAGTTTTTCTGAGTTGAGGGACTGGTTGAGGGGTGTGTTGTGGGCTGTGGTGTTGTCTCCATGGTTATGAGCCATTGTTCATGCCATTAGAGGCTTCAAGAAGTCTCTTTTGGTGCCAAGAACCAACCTTTGGTGTGACATTTTCGTGTCCTTAGGTGTGCTGGACTTGTGAGCAGCATTGGGAGCTCCAAAGGCACTTTGAACCACTGATTAAGCTTTGGGGTAAGTCACCTTAACTTGATCATGTGTTTTTGTGGCCTAAAGGTGGTATCTTGGTATGTTAATGGGTTTAACATGTAACCAACACATAAGTGAACTTGTACATGCTTAAAAATGGATCCTTGGTCGTGTACAAGTGTTAAAAGTTGAACCTTTGGACTGGATATTCACGAAATGCAGAAACTGCATTCTGTCGTGAGATATCCGGATATTTGTCGAACAGATATCCGGATATCAGTATCCGGATATGCATATCCGGATATGGTATCCGGATATTCATATCCAGATGTGGGATCTGGGTATCCGGATATGGTATATCCGGATATGGACAGTGTGATATCCGGATATGGCATATCCGGATATGTCCCTTGGGATATCCGGATATCCTGGGATTTCGCAGAACAGTAGTTGTGCTGTGTGAACAGTAAGCTACTGGGGGTTTGTGGACCCTAGATTAAGGAAGTTGAACTTCTGTAATTAATGAACTAAGTCAGAATCATATGACTAAGGGCTTATGGCTTTGTTGGAAGCCTTAAGACGTAAAACGTAAAGGAAAGGCATAGTCTTTAAGTTATATGCTTGTGATGCATAATTAATGATGTATTATTGGTCCATATCAGATTGTGATACTGCTGTGTTTGGACTTAAGAGAGGTTGGACTCTTGGCTTGGATAGCTAGCTTGCAAGGTAAGCTTTCGTGTCCTCGGTTTAGCCATTTTGTGGTTCCACCATGTCCCATGGGGATGTGGTTTATGCATGCTGTGTTACATGCTTTGATGTTTTGGAAATGTTGTTGAGCTATTATATGCAATGTGCTTTTATGATATGCATGTGGTGTCCACCTATACGGTAAGTCTGAGTATGTAGTACATACAAGATGGTGAGGCTGTGGGTGAGGTGCAAGCGGTGTTCCTTGTACTCATGTGGGTTTAGACGTATTCCTGCATTTCTCTGGCCAGTAGATTTGATAAACACACATGGCATGATTATCTGCTGCATCGCATAGTTTTGGAACTTATATTGTAAATACTATTTTTGAACTTATATTACACATGTAAGTGAGCTTGGGGTGGAAGATCCTTGAGGACCCCTTGTCTTACTGAGATTTCTTGTTTAGAGATCTCACCCCACGTTTGGGGACGCTTATTTCAGGATCAGGTAATGTTGAGGGCTCAGGTGGCAGGAGGCCAGAGCTGAGTTGATATTTATGATATGCTGACATGCTGGATGTTGACTGTTGTTTATGTTTTCCCGCTTTGATTATGATATTATGCCGAGACTGTTGTTGGGCATTGTGCCTTATTTGGTGAGCATGGGGTTTGTCCATGCCACATGGTCTTGCTATTGTCTTTGTATTTTATGTTGTAATTAAAGTATCAGGATTTTGACCCAGGCTATGTGTTGTAGTCCTGTGGCTTTAGATACTCACTTTATAATTATTTATGAGGTATTCAGTTAGTTGTCTTGCAATTTACATACAAGCAGTATTTTATGAAATTGATTAAGTAATCAAGTTGGCTAAGGTTAATGACGTCATAATTGAATTAAAGAAAAATTTATTCCGCATTTTAATTAAGCGTGGCTTAATACGATAGTATGTTAACAATCCGGGTTAACACGGACTGTTACATTTTATGGTATCAGAGCACTTTCTAGGGAAAAGCCTGTATGTATTGCAATAACGTAGGATGTTTCGTTGCGTGTCTACTTTGCGTTCTCTCTGATTGGTGTGTGTTATGATGATGCATACATGACCACATAGCGTGGGCCTGATCAACTCATTCTTTGTGTAACTTGTGCAGAGTCATGGTGCCACCAAGGAGGAACCCTAGTACGAGCGAGGATCAATCGGATCCTATCCTGGCTGCATTAGCTGAGATGCAGGCGGCCCGACTAGCCGACCAGGAGGCCACGAGATTGGCAAACCAGGCGATGCTGGACGCCATCAGAGTTGCGAACCGGCGAGCCACTGCTGAGGTTCTGGAGGAGAACCGGATGGCCAACATGACTATGATGAGGGTCTATGAAGCACCGACACTTCAAAAACCCTGACGTGTCGTGTCCGACACTTCCCGACACTCTCGGACACTCCGACACTCCCCGACACTCCAACATGTGTTATAGAAATTAAAAAAAGGTTCAAAGGTTGATTTGCATTGAGTTTTTAGTTCCAGATATTAGATTCGTTGTATTACGATTATCATTTTATTGAGTTTAATATAAATATTTGGGATATGTTATGTTTCTTTGCAAAATTTATGAATATTATAAGTTTAGATTCATTTTTTTGTTAAATTATTGAATATTAAGTATAATATACACTACATAAATTAAAAATATTATTTAATATCAAAACGTGTCCTAACGTGTCGGAATCTAACATTTTTTAGAATTAACGTGTCGGAGTGTCGTGTCGTATCGTTTCACGTGTCCCGTGTCGGTATCGGTGCTACATAGATGAGGGCTGGTCCTGCTGCTGGCCAGTGTCCTCCACCACCTCCACCGCCGCCACCGCCTCCACCTCCGCCTAGTCAACAGGAGGACACCCAGAGTCAGATGGGTGAGGGCAGTCATTTGACGGGGGCTTTGCAGACCATCCCCGTATTTGCTGAGGATCATGACGAGATCGACCGCAGGCTGAATGCTTTCCGCAAGCATAAGCCACCTTATTTCGACAGATCTTATGATCTCATTGCTGCTACCAGATGGTTACAGGCGTTGGACAAGATCTTCCGGATCATGCAGTGTACCGATCCGCAGAAGCTGATGTTTGCCACTTATATGCTGGAGGGCGAGGCCCATGAGTGGTGGACCAACATTTCTCACATCTACGAGATGCAGGGCCGTGTGATGACGTGGCCGTTCTTTGAGGAGTGTTTTCTGGGTCAGTATTTTCCTTATAACTCTCAGGAGAGGAAGCAAGGAGAGTTTGACCGTTTGGTGCAGGGCTCGTTGTCTGTCGACGAGTACCTGGCCAAGTTTAATGAGCTGGTCAAGTTTGCTCATTTCCGCATGGCGAGACCGACTCCTATTTTTCTTGCTGCTAAGTTCCGGAGGGGACTTAATGAGAACATTGCTGGACATCTTGCTGGTTCTGCTTCGAGAGACTTTGGAGCTTTAGTACAGCAGTGCCGCGACATTGAGGACTATTGCAGTGCGAGTCAGGCAAAGAAGGCCAAGGTTGAGGTGCCACAGGGTACCGGCGGTTCCGCTTCCTGGAGAGATAGGAAGCTTGGAAATAAAGGCAAGAGCAAACAGTTGGCGGCTAAGCAAGCGCCAAATCAATTTAAAAGGGCTTCTACTCAGGGAAACACAACGAGACCTCCTGCTCCCAGATGCTCGGGATGCGGGAAGTCACATTTTGGGCTGTGTTCTATCGGACAGTTGATATGCTTCCAGTGTGGCAAGGAGGGCCACTACTCCAGAGATAGCCCGACGGCGAGAGTTGCTGCAGTGCAGGCTGTGCCATTGGAGATGGTTCCTACTGGGGCACCAGCAGTGCCACCTACTACGGGGCGCGTGTATACTTTGGATCGTCAACAGTCGGACAGAGCTCCGAACCTGGTCAGAGGTACTGTTACCATTGGGGGTTCAGCTGTTGATGTATTGTTTGATTCCGGGGTAACGCATTCTTTTGTTGCTACCCCTATTGCTGTGGGGCTTGAGTTGCCCAGTGATGTGCTTTCTCCACCGACGCGGGTGACCACCGCCACCGGAGAAAAATGTTTGACCTCCACTGTTCATCGCGATGTAGCGTTTCGGTGGGATGGCCGTGACTTCTCGGTAGATCTGATAGGTGTAACATCCCGCATAATTAGTAAAATACATAAGTACTTTATGTTATAGTTGTATGTGTAGAATTCGGATTTTTGGTGTAGGTTTGATGGCTTGTGAATTGTTTGACCTTTATCCTTGGGTGAGACTAAGGTAAGCATTTAAATTAAATCATAGGAGGGTGCTTATGTAGGCATGTGAAATTTATTAAAATCATAAGAGTAATTTGATTGTGTGTGTGTTATAAGGCTTTTGTGTTATAGGACTTTGGAAGTGGGCTAGTGTGTGTGGACTTGCCACCCTTAGACTTGTCTTATTGGATCCATCAAGTTCAGCCCAAAGTTAAACCCACGCATAATTCCCTAAGCCTTGTCCAACAAGGTTGTTTGTGCACCAAGGCACCTTCACATGGCTTGATGTAATTTTCCTTCTCACTCATGCGCACAAGGGGTAGAAAATACTTAGAAAAATCTGCCAATTTCCCTCTTGTTTGACCGCCACCTCACTTTGCTTATGCACACTTGATTTCAACTTCATTGCATGGAAGACACATGTACAATGTAGCATGATTTTGGGCTGCATTCTCCCTCATTTAGGCGCACATGTAGAGAGCTTGAATCAGATTTTTCTATGACACAAAACTGCCTAACTTGTTGACTTGGAGAACCACCTTACACCTTCCATCATGAGGCTGCAATGTGCAGATTTTTGCATGCTTTTGGCAGTCCATCATGAGCCAAATCTGCCCTTGCTTCCACATGCAACCAAAGAAGGATTTTGGGGCTGCAACCTCTCATCCCATGCGCACATAGACTGCATAAATTCAGATTTTTGGCTGCCACATAGTTGTCTTGCTTGTTGACTTAGTAAACCTCTTACATGTGCTCATGATGCACCTCCTCCACTCCACCCTATGCGCATAGCTTGGTCATTTGTGTGAAAAATTCTGACTTATAACACTCATTCAGATCTGAACATATCTCCCTCACCTCCTTGCATGTGCATAGAGTAACTTAGAAGCAAACATTTACTTGTTCAGCCCAAGTATGCAGCCCCACTTCTTCAAGCAACCAGAATTCTCATGATGTTAATCATTGCCACCTCTCCTCACTTTCCCTTTAAGTATGCGCATAAGGAAGGGGCTGGCCTCATGTGCAAGTGCAGCCAACTCTCCTCCCTCATTCCCTCACTCTCCTAGCCGAACCTACAAGCTTCATTGGAGCAAGAAGACTTTGCTAAGACAACTCACCTTCCCTCACTGTCCAGCCTTGTCCTCAACCTTGGAAGCTGTCCAAGTTTGTTCCTCCTCACCTTGTATGCGCATAGATCATCATAGGAAGTGGGGACTTGTTGTGTAGTAAAGCTAGAAGGTGGTGTGTGATTCTTGACCAAGAAGTGTGTGCTACAAGAGGTAAGCCTTGAGCTTAGAACACTTTCATTGTGTAACCATGTGTGTGTGCTTGAATGTCTCCTTGATTATGTGTGGTTTTGGACTCAAGAATGAGCATGGTAAAAGTAGAATGGTGGAGCTATTTCTTGATGAGTTGTATGCTTAAGTTATGGAATGGAAGTCTCATGATCATGCTTAAGTTAATGCCCACTGTTTTGAGGAATATATATGTCACTGTTTTTGTATGAATATGCCACTGTTTCCCTATGAATGTGCCACTGTTTTGAAGATGAAATGCTCACTGTTTCGGTTCCTCAAAATAGTCATTTTGATGCCACTGTTTCTGCACACTTATGCCACTGTTTTAGTGCTCCACATGCCACTGTTTCTGCATAAAATACTCACTGTTTTAGTCCATAATATGCCACTGTTTCTGCACATATATGTCACTGTTTTAGCCCATTATATGCCACTGTTTTAGTCCATAATATGCCACTGTTTCTGCACATATATGCCACTGTTTTAGCCCATTATATGCCACTGTTTCTGCATAAAATGCTCACTGTTTTAGTCCATTATGTGCCACTGTTTCTGCATAAAATAACCACCATCTTGATGTCCAAACACTACCCTTTATGCCACTGTTTTAATATCTAAAAATCATGATTTTTACCACTGTCTTGGATATTCAAATGCATCATTCATGCCACTGTTTTAATGTTCAAAAACCACTCCCTTTGCCACTGTTTTGATGTGCAAATATCACCACTAATGTCACTGTTTTAATGATTAAATACTACCACTTATGCCACTGTTTTGATGTTCAAATGCCACTGTTTATGTCATTCAAATGCCACTGTTTCTGCCACTGTTTGATGTCACTGTTTCTGCCACTGTTGATGTCCAAAGAGCCACTGTTTCTGTTTCATAATGGTCACTGTTTCTGCTGTATGTTCACTGTTTTCCTGCTGTAAAACGTCACTGTTTCTGTCCACTGTTTTTAAGGAAAATACCACTGTTTTCTGCTCACTGTTTTAAAGAACAACTCACTGTTTCTGCTCACTGTTTTAAGCACAAACGTCACTGTTTTCTGCTGTAAAAACACTGCCGTATGCTCACTGTTTTCCACTGTAAAACCCTGCTGTATGCTCACTGTTTTCCACTGTAAAACCCTGCTGTATGCTCACTGTTTTCCACTGTAAAACACTGCTGTATGCTCACTGTTTTCCACTGTAAAACACTGCTGTATGCTCACTGTTTCTGCTGTAAATAGCCACTGTAAATGATTGGTTGTAATTGATTTAGGTGCGCTTAAGAAGTGAGATACTTCGTTGCTGTTTGGTATTATTTAAGGCACGCAAAGGTAAGTGTCAGGCGATATTGCCTAATGTGACTATTGACTACTGGTATAAAATTGTGACATGATGCTCCATACTCCGTAAAAGTGTTATGTTCCATTATGATGAAAGGAAACTGCCAAAAATGTGCCGTGATGGCTATATGATTATGAGGTAAAGACGTTATGTGGCAGCATAACGCATATGAAAAGTATATGTGCCGTGATGGCTATATGAAAGGTATATAAGCATGCACCTTACATCATACCGCATTTTTACGCTTTGTGTGTGAAATCATAGCATGACATGCATGTATCAAGATCATATAGGCCTTGTTTTAGAATAGTTATGTACAGGACCATGTGTTTGAGCAAGCATCATATAGGCATCCCCAAGGTACCGGGGTATGGGACACTTGGCATCAGTCCGCATAGGCCCACAGTTGGAATCCACATGGAGCTCAGGTGCCAAGGGATATTTGATTCCACTGTGAAGTGCGCGCACGACGGTGCTAAAAGCGCAAAGGAAAGGCGTTATATACGCAATATATGAATATGATGAAAAGGAAAAAAGAAAAGGAACAAGGATATGTTGAAGTGACTGTTTATGATTTTGTGCCTAGTTAATACTGTTATATTACTGGTTTTGTTGCCACACTACTGGGATTATTCTCACCCCTTCGGGGCTGCTATTTTCCTAAATGGCAGGAGGACATAAAAGCACATGAAGACGTGATGTTTGCTGTTGCTTGCTGATGAATGGACTTGTACTGTTGCTGTTTGTTTGATTGGATGACTGTAATGCTTAATATTTTGGTACTCTTGGATGACTGTAGACTCTATCATCTCTATTTTATCTTGAACTTTTATGAACAGCGGCTATTTTGGAAAACATTAGTGAAAGGAATTTTTGAAAGACTTATGTGCTGAAATTTTTACAGTGCACCTTACGGGTGGTGTTTTTATGAGCAAACGAACTCGGATTTACTATTATTTTATATGCACGCGAAGCCCCAAACGTGCTCTTTCTAAATCACTTGAAATATTTTTTGTCGTCCAAACAGAAGTTATAAGAACTATTGAAATGCCTTACGGATTTGTATACTGCTATGAGATTCTTTGTTAGCTCATGTGACGTTAACGACTCTAATTCCGCTTAGCAAACGACTCTCTTGGATGCATACAAGGGAGGGCGTTACAATAGGATTGCCGATGGCCAACCTAGAGATTATTCTGGGCATGGATTGGTTGTCCAGAAACTGTGCATTGATTGATTGCTGTGCCAAGAGAGTGGTGATGTCTCCGGGTGGGTCCACAGCCAGTTCCTCACCGTTCATTTCAGTCCTGCAGGCGAGGATGGCCTTGAGAGCAGGGGCATTTGGCTATGTCATGTTGGGAGGTTTGGTGAGTGGGACACAGGAGGATCTCACTGGCATTCCTGTGGTGAGGGAATTCCTCGAGGTGTTTCCCGAGGAGATTCATGAGTTTCCACCGCAGAGGGAGATAGAGTTCTCCATAGACTTATTGCCTGGTGTGGGGCCTATATCGTTGGCTCCATACCGGATGTCGCCACCAGAGTTGGCGGAGCTGAAGAAGCATATTGAGGAGCTTTCCGCGAAAGATTTCATTCGGCCGAGTGTGTCTCCCTGGGGAGCACCGGTCATTTTTGTGAAAAAGAAAGATGGGACCATGCGGTTGTGCACCGACTACAGACAGTTGAACAAGGTGACAATCAAGAACAAGTATCCTCTTCCACGCATTGATGATTTGCTGGATCAGCTCAGGGGTGCTTGCGTGTATTCCAAGATTGACCTCCGGTCCGGTTACCATCAGATACGGGTAAAGCCGGAGGATGTCCCAAAGACAGCGTTTCGCTCGAGGTACGGGCATTATGAGTACTTGGTGATCCCGTTTGGACTCACCAATGCACCCGCAGTGTTCATGGACTACATGAACAGGATCTTCCAGCCGTACCTGGATCAGTTTGTAATCGTCTTCATTGACGACATCTTAATTTACTCCAAGACGGAGGAGGAGCATGCTGAGCACTTGAAGATTGTTTTGCAAGTGTTGAAAGAGAAAAAGCTATATGCTAAGCCGTCAAAATGTGAGTTTTGGCTCAAGGCGGTGAAATTTCTGGGTCATGTGATTTCCGCTGATGGAGTTGCGGTTGATCCTAACAAGATTGAGGCCGTGATGGATTGGGAGAGGCCCAAGACGGTTACAGAAGTGAGAAGCTTCTTGGGTTTGGCAGGGTACTATAGGAGGTTCATAGAGGGATTCTCCAAGATGGTGCTACCGATGACTCGCCTTACCCGAAAGGAGACTCCATTCGTGTGGATACATGAGTGTGAGGAGTGCTTCCAGGAGTTGAAGGAGAGACTGACTACTGCTCCTGTGTTAGTCCTTCCTGATCCGGCGGAACAGTTTGAGTTATACTGCGATGCCTCTGGTAAAGGACTAGGTTGTGTGCTGATGCAGAAAGGGAAAGCTGTTGCTTACGCTTCAAGACAGTTGAAACCTCATGAGGAGAACTACCCGACTCACGACTTGGAGTTGGCAGCCATTGTTTTTGCTTTCAAGATTTGGAGGCATTACCTGTTTGGCATGAAGTTTGCTGTATTCAGTGATCATAAGAGCCTGAAGTATCTGTTTGACCAGAAGGAGTTGAACATGAGACAGCGAAGATGGATGGAGTTCTTGAAGGACTACGACTTTGAGTTGAGGTACCATCCTGGCAAGGCCAATGTGGTAGCCGATGCTTTGAGTCGGAAATCCGTGAGCTTATCCAGCTTAATGATGAGCGACTACGAGGTGATTGAAAAGTTCAGAGACTTGAGAGTGAACTCCTTGTTTGGGGGTGCACTGCTTGAGATGGAAACAACAGAGGTGATTAATAAGCTGATGGAGAAGATTAAAGAGGCGCAAGTGCAGAGAGAGTGCCTTGATTATGTGAAAAACCAGGACGGGGTGTCTTGGAACGAGGATGGTTTATTGTTGTTTCAGAAGAGGATTGTTATTCCTCTAGGGCCATTGACAGAAGAGGTTATGGCAGAGGCTCATAAGGGCCGGTTTACTATTCACCCTGGTGCTGCAAAAATGTACCAGGACTTAAAAAGAAACTTTTGGTGGCCGGGCATGAAGAAGGACATAGCGGTCTACGTGTCCAAGTGCCTTATATGTCAGAAAGTGAAGATCGAGCACCAGAAACCGTCTGGTAAACTTCAACCTCTTGAAATTCCACAGTGGAAGTGGGAGAGTATTTCCATGGACTTCGTGGTGGGATTGCCTAAAACTCAGACTGGTCTCTATTTGGGTCATAGTGGACAGATTGACCAAGTCTGCCCATTTTCTTCCAGTGAACGTGAGTTTCACTACAGAGCAGTTGGCCAAGCTATATGTCCGCGAGATCGTGAGGCTTCACGGGGTGGCCGTGAGTATCATCAGTGATAGGGACCCGAAGTTCACATCTCGGTTCTGGGAGGCGCTGCAGGAGGCTTTTGGTACGCAGTTGAGATTGAGTACCGCCTATCACCCTCAGACTGACGGACAGACTGAGCGGACCATCCAGACATTGGAGGACATGTTGAGAGCTTGCACGATGGAGCAGGGCTCTGCATGGGATAGGTACCTTCCGTTGGTAGAATTCTCGTACAACAACAGTTTTCATGCTAGTCTGGGCATGGCACCCTACGAGGCGCTGTATGGTAGGAGGTGTCGGACTCCTACCTGCTGGTCTGAGGTTGGAGATAAAGAGCTTTTTGGCTTGGACTTTGTCCAAGATACTACCCAGCAGATCCAGATGATCAGGGAAAAGTTGAAGCAGGCACAGAATCGCCAGAAAAGCTACTACGATGTCAAGCATCGTCCACTGGAGTTCAGTGAGGGTGAGCACGTGTTTGTGAAACTTTCACCTGTCACCGGTGTTGGACGGGCACTCGGAGTGAGGAAGTTAAGCCCTCGATTCATTGGGCCCTACCAGATCCCTGGTAGAGTAGGACCTGTTGCCTATCGACTTGCCTTACCTCCGAACCTAGCCAACATCCACGACGTGTTTCACGTGTCTCAGCTCGCAGAGGTACATTTGGAGGTTCGGGAGATCCTTCGCACGTGGTGCAGCCAGAAGCAAGATCATTCCGATGGTCAAGGTGCAGTGGACTGGGCGTAGTCCCGAGAAGTGCACGTGGGAGCGAGAGGATGAGCTTCTCCGACAGTATCCCCTGTTGCTGATTTTGAGGACAAAACTCGGCAAGTATAACGATCGTTCCTAATAATTATTAAGTAATAAAAGTGATAAGTGAAAGTCATCGTCTCCACAGGGATTGTAGACCAAGTACTATAATAACCAGTCAAAACCCTGATTAAGTTGAATGGATCGAAAAATAAAATAAAAATATGAGGGTAGCAATAGTTGTTGGTATTAAAAACAAAAAGTAAATTAAAAAATAAATTGCGTATTTTAGGGTTTTCTAATAACCAGTCCCCTTAAAAGAGATAGCAATAAGAGTAAATTGCGTAATGATGAAGAGAGAGATTGTGAAAAACAATTGTGAAAAGATTGCAGTAAGAGTACGAACACCTGCCTGATCCCCACCTCGTAATCTGAATATAAATTTACAAATGAATTACTCTTTTGATCAAACGATTCACCATCTTTTATTTAATTGGTTAAGCCCTAATCCCTTAGTGATCTTAACCTTATTAACCCTATTAGAACCCTAATCCCTTAGTGATTCCTTTTCAGGTTAATCATGCAATTCGGTGAATCTTTCGCGTTTGCAGTTCATGTAGCCTATCCCTAGTGCGTACATGAACAACTATTTTCCTCCTGTTCGGGAATTAGGATCCCAATATCCCTATTGTGAATCCTAACCCTGGTGATCTGTTAGAATGATCAGATCTAAAAGATCAATGAGATGAAGAGCGAAGGGAAATAGATGCAAAAGGATAAACATATATAAATCAGATCCAAACTACAAGGGGTTCACATTCAGGGTTGTGACCCTTACCACAATACTAAGATCTAGCCAACTATATTCATGGCTGATCTCAAATAAAATTCAACAAGAAAGTAAATTACAAGAATGAACGAAGAACGAACGACGAACAGCCTCCTCTCTCTCCAATGACGGTCTCTTCTAGGTTTTGAATTCAGTGTCCTTTTTCAGATTCTGCAACTCCTTATTTATAAGACCCACATTTCATCTTTTATTCCACTTTTGCCCTTTGATAGTTCAGCTGTAGTTTTAAAACCTACGCTTGCAGCGTCAATCTCACGCTGTGAGCGTGGATGCCTCTGTAATCCCACGCTTGCAGCGTCAATCTCACGCTGTGAGCGTGGATGCCTCTGTAATCCCACGCTTGCAGCGTCAATCTCACGCTGTGAGCGTGGATGCCTCTGTAATCCCACGCTTGCAGCGTCCATCTCACGCTGTGAGCGTGGATCTTACTCTTTGCCAATCCTCATTTTCCTTCAGATTTGTTTGTTTTACCTGAAATTTGAGCATAAAATCAGTTAAACACTTTTGATAGTGGAATTTAAGGATTATAACAAGATCCATTGCATTTTAGATGAGGAATAGTTCATTATTCTTCTCTTTTTGGCTTGAATTTACTTATGTGCTGACGGCACATCAAACAATTCCCAGATTTGAACGTTGCTGTCCCCAGCAATGTAATGAATCAGAAGAAAAACAAGATGAACTTCTGCAAAGAGACATCTGAACATATATATTTTAAGAATTTTAACTGCTATGCACTTATAACTTAATGGCAAAGAAAATATGTGATAATACTTTTCAGTTTCATCAAGAATTTGGATCCCAGCTTGAATGTTTCTTGCTAAACATGCATATTTTTGTCACTCAGTGTTTGAGGGTTCTGCACTCATTCCACCAATGTAGGGGTTAATCTTTGAGGTTTGAACATATTCTCAAATCCCTAAAAATAAGGAATCCATTTGCCATGCA
>JAVKPL010002509.1:0-18212 GCA_032173675.1 Gastrolobium villosum
GAGAATACAGGGTTTAAGGAGAAGAGAAAGAGAGAGACTCTCACTCTCTCTCTCTTCTTCCTCTCCCTTCCCCTTCTCAGATGCCAGCAATTTCCGGGCCCTCTTTCAACATTTATATTTTCTTTTCCTTTTTTGAATTTTTCCAAAATTCGCAGTTATTTTCGCTCGTAATTTGCTTTTCAATTTCTTTCGAGCTTTTTTTGGGTGTGACTGTGATGTGTGTTACGAACAAAAATAGAAAATAGAAATTCCTTTTTTTTTTTCTCTTTTTTTTTATGTTTTCTTCTCTTTTTTTTTTTTTGGTAAATTGTGTTTTCTTCTTTTTTTTCTTTACTTTTTTGTGATTAGCTATTGTTATTGACTTAATGACCTGGCAGAGTGAAAGTATGGACCCAATGTTGTCCCACGTGGCGGTCCCTATCATGGTGGGGCCAGTTATTGCCACGTAGGTCAGAAGCGGTTATCATCACAGAAATTTAGGTGCAGGCTACAAGTGTATATAATGATAAAGGATAAGTGTGGATGAAGTGTTACTTATATGGGAAAAAATTTAATTTAGTTTTTTTTTATAAAAAATTATGAAAAATTAGTTATTTTGAAATTAATTACGAAAATATAGCAGTCAAACACTTTTATATAGGGTGTGTTCCAATGGAGAGAGACACGCCCATGTGGGGAGTGTTCCAATGGAGAGAGACACATCCATGTGGGGCGTGACCTAAGCGTGAGAACACCCACATGGGGCGTGACCAGGTTAGAGAGAGACACATTCCATTTGGGCGTGACCGAGGAGAGAGACACGCCACATTTGGACGTGTTTCATCAGGTGCTGCCACGTGACACAAAAGTCAACAGTTTGACCGTAAAACTTTGGAAGTCCATAACTTTTGACTCGGGTATCCAATTTAGATAATATTTTTTTGATTCCACGTAACTTTTTGAGATCTACGTAATAACATCTTATTTGACATATTTTGTCTATCACAAAAAAAATTGTTTACAACAATGATACCATAAAAACGTTTAAACCTAAATTAATAAATAGAAAATCACTATTATGATTAGAAACATTCATATTAAAGATCCTTATGATTTTGGTAAAAATACATCAAAACAACACAGTTTTATTAAAAATGTCATAACTTTGTTACCTTATAATTATTACTAAAAATAATCTAACGTTTTTATAATCACGAACAAAAACTTAAAAATCAAGATAAAACGAAAAGCACTCACTTAACTTTTTAATAAGGATATTTATTATGAATGTTTCTACTGATTTTCTGCTTATTAATTTGAGTTTAAATGTTCTTATGGTATCATTATTGTAAATTCAATTTTTTGTGAGAGACAAAATATGCCAAATGAGGTGTCATTACGTAGATCTCAAAAAATTATGTGGAATCAAAAAAAATACCTAATTCGGATACCTCAGTCAAAAGTTATGGACTTTCAAAGTTTTAGGGTCAAACTGCTGACTTTTGTGCCACGTGGCAGCACCTGGTGAAACACGCCCCAATGGGGCGTATTTCTCTCCTCGATCACGCCCAAATGGGGCGTATCTCTCTCCAACTGGTCACGCCCCACGGGGGCGTGTTTGATTGTTATATTTTCATAATTAATTTCAAAACGACTATTTTGTTCATAATTTTTTATTAAAAAAGCAATACACTAATTTCAAACAAATCATATGTTTAATGCATTTCTTTTTTTTATTTTTTATGTTTAGTGCATTTCTAATTAACTATGTAGGTTACTTATTTTGTATTAATTAGGATCATTTAATTATAATATTATTACTAAATTTAACTTTTTGATAATAAATTATTTATGCATGCCCATGCTTATCACCATATTGAGTACGTATATTATTGATTGAAGATGTTGAAGGTGTATGTACAAAAACAATTTCAGGTATATTATTGTTCTGGATGGCCAAGCAACACAGCGGCCCAGAGCCCCCAGTAACACAGAGGCTAAAAACCTCCAGCCCAACCTAAATTCCTCACTTACCTCAGCCCTACCAGCAGTTGACCTTCCCAATCCCCGACGTGGCACCACTTCCCAGGAGAATCACCAAAATGTCCCACTTGGGATCCCAATCCCAAAAAGCAGTCGCCCCAGGAGTCATAAGGGAGAACTGCCCCTTTTGTCATATGCTGACACCACCAGACGCAGGGGATGCAGCGCTGCTATCATAGCAGCGCCTGTCACGCCCCAAGGCATCAACCATCATAAACGGATCCCAATGAGGGTTGACCATTTCCTTACCCACTCACTGAAGGCTCATACGACCTTCCCCTATAAATAGCCCCCTCCTGGGCATATTGAAGGTATCTTATGTATCGTTATTCTGCCAATTTACTTGAGTTCCATGTTCATTCACTAACCCTATATTGATTACTTGCTTTGAACTTGGAATAGTACCTCTTAACATAGTCTCTAGCTGTGCTAAAGGTATCACTCATACAGTAATCACCACCCCCAAAAAGAACATAGTGAACTTATAGATCCCAACGATACAATTATATTATGAATTTTTATGATAATAAATTGTTTATGTCTTCTTATTTATGAATTTTTAGTTTACAACGAACACGTCTTTCATTTATGCTTTAGAAAAAAATGACACTTTTGTTGAGTACTATTCGTTATTATTTTTTATTATATTATATTATATATTTTTCAGTAGTTAGAGAAGAATATATAAACAACCTTGTTTATTTTTATCAAAAGCAAATTAGCCTTAATTTAATCAAGAGCTGACCCAGGGGCTAGGGTGGGCGCCCCCTAAAATTTGAATAAATTTTTTTAACATGAGAAGTAGTTTTCTCCCACACAGAATTTATAAAGCTTCTTTATATTCTGAGGTTTTATATCTATTGAAACTCCTCTAACTCTAAATGCATTTTTTCTCCCTCAATGAACAAAACAAGAAAATAATAAGAAAGAGTCTGGTTCAAATTCTTGTTGGCGCAGACCTGGTGTAACAGTTAAGATATGGAATTAGTATTAAATTATGGGAAAGATCTATCTACAATTTTTTTTTTTTTACAAATTACTCTAAGAGCATGCTTGGATAATCTTATTTTTAAATTATAAGCTACTTATAAGCAAAAGATAAAAAAAAAGAGCTTAAAAAAAGTTAAATGCTGCTTGTTAATTACAAAAAAAATTTAGTTTAAAAGTTACTTAAAAACACATATTTTAATAAAGTTATCTCTATATCTATCTTTATAACTCTTCATTAAAAAAAGACACATAATTCAAGAAAAACAGATAAGAGCTTAAATTTTTTTTCCTCCCATGAACTTTTAGCTTTCGGCATTTTTCTTCATTATAAAAAAAAGAGTTTTTTATTATAAGAACTTTTCTCAAAACATATTTAGTCTAGTTTATGTTTACAAGTAGCTTCTAGATTAATTATTCGTATTTTGTCCTCCCATATATTATGTTTGAAGAGAGAACAAATGTTTAATTTTTAATCCTTCGTGAAAAAGATTGATGGGTCCGCCACTGAATTTAATGTAGTTAATACCATGATAATCGAATGGGTTGGCAGTTTTAATAATTTCTGTGGATGCGTTGGTTAAGTCGTTCTGGTGATTATAGGCATCAACTGGGGAAGGAAACCTTCGCTCCAGTTATGCTTAATCATTGATGAAGTATTTGTAAATAATTGAAATTTCACCTCATTAACTATTTTTTTTTGATAATATCATTAACTAATTTTTAGTCGTTAAGAAAAGAGATAAAATGCAAATTTTCAATAATCATATATAAATTACTTTTATAAATAAAATGAATAAATCCGGAAAAAGTAGATAAATATGCAAACAAAATCAGAACATCATTGATGACTTTCAAATTTAAGCTCAAAGACAACTTTTTTATTTATATAAATGCTATGCATCGATAGTAAAATAGGACTTCCATATCGTTAACACAAAAATATTAGGGGTTTAACATGATGAAAGTTATTTTAATGGAAATAAATTTGCATTTATTTATTTTTAATTTAACATCTCATTAATATTTTATATACATTATATAAAATAAAGATATGCTATCGATATTAAATGAAAAATAAAGAATTAAATCCAGAAGGGATTGTACAATACAAAATTTTAAGTTACAAAAACACCTCTTATAAAACAAATATAAATTTATAATCATATTGCTTTATATATTTGTAAATGTTAAATTTCAATTTCAAGAAACATAAAGATGTTTAAAAAATTAAATACAAAAAGTTTTATAAAATGTTGATGTCAAATTTTGGTATCATAGACAGTACAATATTTCCTTTTAAATGTTTAATTAGTATATTCAATACAAAACATATATATATATATATATATATATATATATATATATATATATATATATATAATATTTCTATAGCCACTTCAAATAAGATTATCTACATCTATTATTTTTAACTATGTTCTTCCGGAAGAATAAAATTATAATATTAAAGTTTCTTTTTTTTCTCTCTACTCAGTTACTTTTCAGAACTTGTTTACTGACATGGAGAGAGAAAAAAGTAACTTTAATGTTATAACTATGTTCTCCCGGGAAAACAGTTAAAAATGGTAGCTGTAGATAACCTAATCTAAAGTGGCTGTAGAAATACTTATATATATATATATATATATATATATATATATAATTTTAGTAGACTGAAACAAAAAACCAATGTTATTAAAACCGGCCCGGTCATTGATCCGGTCGAGGTACTGGGTCACTGGTTCAACCGCATGACCCGATAATTATATACAATTTTATAATTTATATTAAAAAATTAAAAACATACTCAAATATCTAAAGAATGAAAAAAATTTAAAATACTTTAATATAAAAAATAATAAATCACATATTATTATCCAATAAAGGATCAAACAAAAATATAATAATCGTGATACGGGACTTTAGGTTCAGAAAATGACATCTCTAACTATAAATCAAATCAAAAAAATTTGCATATTGCATAATTGAGATAATATTAGTATTGTAAATGCATAACTTATGTAAGTCAATAAGTAAAAAAATATTCAAATATGTCCATAATGATATATTTTTTTGGAAAAAAATTGAATTTTTTTTTGTGACCGGACCGGGTCACTGTTTAACTGACCATGTTACCGGTTTTCTTATAAATCGGCCGGTCACACCAGTTCTGATGCATGGCCGATCCTTTACTTCAACTGGATCAGTTATATAACTAATTTACTGGTTCCCTAATCAACCCGACCAGATCCATCCGGATTTAATAACACTAAAAAAAACATCAGAAATTTATCAAGAAAGAAAATTTGTCTTCCAGTAATGTTGTAAGAGGAACTTGGTTACCATTAAACTATGCTTCAATTTGAATGAGTCATACTACGAAAATTGTGCTGTTCGAATTTGATTTGAAATTTGAAAATATTTGTAGATTACGATGTGTCAGTAGAAGACAGAACAACGACAGTATGTCAGTATTTAATAATGATTAATTATAAGATGATACACTTGGTGAATTATCAAATGATCGATCGGAAATAATAATAATTGGATGAAGAGGACCCACCAAGGTCAGGACCCCGACTCCGGAAATATTTTACGTGCTCGGTTTCGCCAATGATTTAGTATTCCGCTCACAATATTAATTTTTTTTTCATTTTTTACTCATGCTATTTTTTTTCTTTTCCAATTTTACTCATCATTTACATTAAGGGACCACCTAAAAAATGGTGGTCTCAATCCATAATAAATCCTCTCCCTCACTCCCCCCCATTCCATGGAATTTTTTAATATATTCCCGTACGACCGTGTCCTTCCACTCAAAAATTAATATCTCTATTATTTGTTTATTTATTTTTTTCTTTCTTCTTAACTTTTTCTCTCTGATCTCACCTCAGTCCCATAAATAATCAAACTGAAAATTAACCTTCAATAAGAATGGAAGGTGCAAGTTAGAACTCACAGGCTCACAGCCATACATCCCACTGTAAAAGTTAGAACTTAGCTAAGGGATACATTGAGATGCAGTCCTTTATAGAATTCATTACCCATTGAAATTTTAAGGGAAATATTTTTATAGTACAATGTGATGAACTCAAACATGACATTTTTTAGCTGAACTCCAACATTACCATGGTGATTCCTTTTAGAAATATTTTCACATTGCAAATGCAACGAGGATTAATGCTAAATAAGATACATGCTTTCAAAAAGAAAAAAAAATTAGTCACATTATTATTCTTGTATTATATAGTTTGTGTTCGGATCATGTGTCCTCTAGCTATTGAGGTTTCTATCGCCTTATCACCCAAATTACTAAAAATATTACGGTTGTCCTTTTTTTCCGTGTATTTACAATTGCTTATTAAATTATAAAGTTTTGATGAAGAATATACAAAATGTAAGAGTTTTGATAATAACAAATAAAATATGGAAAGAAGATTTCAAAAAATTACAACTAGCAACAATAAAAAAAGAGTCTAAGAGGACAACCATCCAAGGCAATATATGTGCAGTCAATCAAGATAATTGACAAAGCTCAAAGCAGATCAATACTCTAGCTATAAAGGAAGATCCTAAGTACAAAAATCCTCAACTAGTATACTTATAGGACTTAGACTGATATTTAAAGGCAGTTGATCAAAATTGCATGAATGAGCTCAAAGTGATAATAGTTTTTCAAATAGCATAATTCATAACTTTAAATTCTTAAAAGATGATTTAAAAAACCAATAGAAAATGTTCTTGACATGTTTTTATAACTTGAAATATTTCTTCCAAGTCAAGGACATGCACTTGGAAAGGTTGGAGGCATTGGTTATCTAAGTTAGAACCATTTTGAATTGTACTTTCTGCCTTTGACAAGAAGGGATTCAAATCCCTCCTGTTTAGCGTTCGAATCCTCCCTTATTTGATGAAGGGATTCGAATCTCTTAACGAAGGATTCAAATTCTTCACTGCTGATTAAAGGGTTTTGAATCCCTCACGAAAAAAGATTTGGATTCCTACTAGCCAATAAGGCTAGTAACAACTATTTTTGTGTAAAACTCATATGTACTCATTTATTTCGCCTCAAATTGATTTTGATCACTATTCCATCGGTTATAAAGCCTTAATTGACCGGTTTCATTGCCCTTACTCTTTCTACATTCTTTTATTTCATCATCTTTGATCATATATCACTTTGAGCTTTATTCTTGAGATTTTATCACCACCATTTGAGCTTCAATTTGTATCATTTGTACTTTGAGAGCACCTATCTATTATCAACTCTTTACATTTATCTCTAAATTGAATTACTTGATTGTATTTGTTTGTTTAATAGCTTATATATTGATCACACACTAACATCCTCACTTAGAATTATTTGTGTTAAATCAATAGATCAAAAAATAATTGTTCAAAATATTATAGGAGACAATTTATGATATTTTTTTTTTATAAAATTCAATTCACCGGCCACTTTTTTAACGATATATAGAACCCGTTTGGATGGACTTTTTTTCTTCAAAAGCTGCTTTTTTTAAGGAAAAAAACACTTCTCGAAAAAAGTCTGTTTGGATGACTGCTTTTAAAAAAAAAACCGAAGTCATAAAAAAAGCCAAAAACTAACTTTTTTCGGAAGCTAAAAATTTTAACTTCTAAAAAAAATAGAAATTAAAAGCCAAATATCTTTTTTCAAAATCCAAATATTTTTCTAAAAATCTAAATAACTGTAATTTTTATAAAAAATACTTTTAAAATAAGAAAGTCATAAAAATAACTTTTTTTTAAAAGTGAATACAAACGGTCCTAATCTCATCAATCTTAAAGTACTTTTTGTCATTATGAGACTAGCGTATTGTTTAAGGATTAAAGGGAGATAAGAAATTTAGCCGACGTCAACTAGTTCTAATCAAATCCAACTTTTGTGATCTAATAAAAGCAAAAAAGAAGCGAACCCACTTTTGTCTGCCAATATACGAAGTTTATCGGAAAAAAGAAGTGTGTGGCACGTTGTATCATTGTACTCTATCCTGTTAAATTAGAACATGATTTATAATGGAGACTTAATTAATGCCATTAATCGATTTGAAAATAAAAAGTTGATTAGTTTGTCGAGTATGGATTTAGATAAGGGAAAACTTAAAAACAATCTCATTAACTTTTTTCACAATCATTTATTCCTTTCTCAAAATTTTGAATTATTTATCTCCTGATTTAAATTCTTTATATCATTTATCCCCTAAGTGATAAAAAACTTTAAGTCAGGGGTAAGTGATAAAAAAATTTACATAAAGATGTAAATGATTCAAAAAATTTGTGAGGGGTAACTCATAATTAAGAAAATTCATAGGAGTTTTTTTTTGAAATTTTCCCTATAGAAAATAGTGATAAATTACTGATAATTGTAGAATTAGTATTAATAAATGTGAATGAGGAATAGTATCGCATTTATTTATTTTTTAAGACACAAATCTTGACAATATTATATATATTTTTAATGTTAGTGATTATGCTGCACGTACTATTGTACCAATTGTTTCTATCTTTGGCTAGGACATAGGAATCCTAACGAAAGCAGCATCCAGGGACGCTTTGCAACGAAAAGATTGACCAATATTGTTGTTTGTATTCAAGCGTCTAACTTAGTTAATAAGAAATAAAGGTGCAACGAAATTGTGTTCTCCCACTTGCAATAATAGAGAGACTTCGTCATAACTTTTGTAATACGTTAAGTGGATCATGGGTTCCACTCATTATTGACAACCTACCATATTTCCACATCTGAGAGTTCTCTCTAGCTAGTCTCTATGTTCTTTCCTTTTCAAAAACAAATTTCAAGTTGAATGTGCTCTAATTTATAAATGGCGTGGCTCAAAAAGAAGGAAAGAACAAGTAAATCTTTTTGCCTTTCTAAAAATTTAACAACCTTGTCGGATTTTTTTATTAGAATAAATTATGGGTTCGCTTTTTCTATGCGTTTACTGTAGATAAGTTATATACAGTACACCCATTACGACATCGTTTTGAGATGAAAATCATGGTGTTTTTGTAATTTTAATTTATTTCAGGGTTATAATAGTCGTTATATTTATAATTTTTTAAGATTTCAATTCCAAAATGACATCGTTTTGAGAATAAATGCAAATAACTTATCTGCAGTAACTGCAGAAACATTTTTTCCATAAATCATATAACAAAAATATTTAATTTTGGCATATATAGGATTTGATATCTATTTTTTAATATAAATTTAAATTAAAGTCCATAAAAATGTATTCCTTTTTCTTTTATAATATTATATTCAATGTTTCACATAATTTAAAAAATAGAATCGTTAAATTTAACTGAAATCAGTTATTAATATTAAGAGAGTAATTTAATATAATAGTGTATTTGTTCTTAAATTAACAATATTTTTATAATAAAAAATACAACTTCGTACTTCTTTGTATTTTTTTTTATTTTAGGAAATTTAACTTCTTAAATCTCTTTTGAAATTTATGGACTGCGTACAATATTAATATTAAAGTTTAAACATATAACCTCATATAAATTATCCAAATAGCATTACCGACATACTTTTGGCGACTTTGAACTTATATAGTAGAGACAAACATAATAATCTTCTCACATGTATGTGTAAGAGCTTACAAACTTTACACTAATTTATATATTTACGGTGCTAATTTTTAGAAATCTTTTTTCCGAAATATGGAATAAAATATTTTTACCTCATGGCATTATAGTTTTGAAAGAAAAATTTCTATTTTTTCACTGCAAACTCTTAAGAAATTTCTTTCCTTATTATATTAAGAGAAAAACATTTTTACTTTAACTGCAAAAAAAAAAATAGCGTAACAGAGAAGTTTTTTCTATAGCGAAAACAAAACATTAAACCTTATATTAATTAATAAAAAAACAAATAGAAATGTCACCTTTGTCTTTTGATAAAAAATAGAAAGTACGTCCTATTATTAAACCCGCCGGTCGACCTGGAAATAGGTAAATCGGTCATATAATCGATTTGGTTGAAGCAACGGACCGCCCATGCATCAGAACCGGTGCGACCCGGTCCGACCCGACCGGTTTTTATGAAAATCGATGACCCGATCAGTTAACCAGTGACCCGGCCCGGTCACAAAAAAAGTTCCAATTTTTTTTCATAAAAAAAAATCATAATGGACATATATGAAATTTTTTTTACTTATTGACTTATTTACAATACTAATATTATCTCAATTATGTACTATGCAAAAAAATTTGATTTGAATTATAGTTAGAGATGTCATTTTCTGAACCTAAAGCCTCGTATCACGATCATTATATTTTTGTTTGATCCTTTATTGGATAATAATATGTGATTTATTATTTTTTATATTAAAATATTTGAAATTTTAATCATTTTTTTATATTTGAGTATGTTTATAATTTTTTAATATAAATTATAAAATTATATATAATTACCGGATCATGCGGTTAATCAGTGACTCACTAGTTGAACCAGTAACCTGGTAGTACCTCGACCAAGTCAATGACCGAGCCGGTTTTAATAACATTCCTCTAAACCTTATAAAGTCATGTTTAGATTGTTTATAAAAAAAAAAAAAAAAGCCATGTTTAGATTTAGGGGGCGTTTGGTACGAGAGAAATAAAATTTTATCCCGGAAATAATTATTACTGGAATGTGGTGAGAAATATATTTTACTGGAATGTTAATAAAAAACTGTTTGGTAGACCCATATTTTCCCAGAAAAATTAAGTTAATTTTACTGAGTTTGTGTTTGGTTGGTTATGAAATATTAGTGGGAATGTGAAGTTATTTTACCAAAATAACCCCCGACCTTTACCCTTTGTCCGTACTTCCTCCATGAATGATTATCATCGGTGGTGTGGGAGAGTGTGGTTCCTGTCTGTGTACCCTTCCTGCATGCACAACAACAATTTTGGAGAGGAAGTGAACTAAAAATATGTAACTGAAGTAAAACAGAAGATTCATCAGAAAGAGAATAAATAAAAGATAACCTTCTTTAATAGCAACCTCTCCCAACCTCTCCCTTTATTTCTGTACTGTTCTAATCGAAGGTTACATGCAAGCTACAACCTTCCTTCGTTGTCAGTTACGAGCACAGAGAACGGAGGGAGCAATCGCAGAACCACAACTCGCAAACTCCATTTGTTCATACATGGTACACTCCACCAGCTATGAGGTCAATGAGGCTCTTAACCATTTGTTCATAGATCCTACAATCAAGAAGGATATTTTGGTCCATTTTTCTGCGCTTAATTTTTTACTTCCCCAGGCAACAACCAATTCCACACTATCGATGGACAACCAGGGTTGCTGATCGTACAGGATTTGCCACATAAAAACAAAAAATCAGATAATATTTTACCCAGGAAACTTGACACTTTTTCGGTGCCAAACATGGCTTTTTCCCATTCCCAATGTTATTTTCCCTGGCACCCAAATAAAATAGGCGTACCAAACGCCCCCTTAGAGTACTGGGTTGAAGGGAATCAAGGGATGCATCATGGTCTTTGACACTTTCGCTCCCGAAAGCCTATGTTATGGAAATGGAACCTACAAGTACAATATTTGTTTAAATTTGAGACAAATTAATTAATTTATTTCTTGAATACCGAGACAAATTAATTAGAATAAAAAATATGGTGATCGGCTTACCAAAAAAAAAAAAAAAGTATGGTGATCGATTTTGTGGAGCAGCACAACCACTAAAAAGTTAATCAATTTACGAAACGTCTTTAAAAACCAAAGCTGAAAGTCTAAATAAATTATATCCAAGTAAGTTCATTAGGGATTGAAATGAATAATCATTATTATTTTATAATTAGGCATTTCTATTACGGTTTGTTTATTGAATTAAAATTATAAGAATAAAATAGTTGTCTATGGCGTAAAAAGAAAGAAGCAATCTTAACAAACAACCACTGGGTGGAACTACGGAGAGCTTCCTAGAATCCTAGCCATCCAATTAATTATTACAAACTTTAGTTGGACACCTGTTTTATTAAAAATTGTAGTGTTAAAAATTCAGGCTCGTACATGTTTAGTTTTTTTTTTTTTTTTTTAAAACCCGTACATGTTTAGTTAGTATTATATAAAAAATTAGAAAAACAGGTTATTATTACACTTATTTTTAATTATTGATCCATTTATATCTAAAAGTTTTTGGGATTTGCATCTATCATTTCACATGCCCACAACAAATTTCCTACACACACAATACTTTATAGGACCCACAAGTTTTGAAGCAAAAAAAAAAAAAAAAAAATTCCGGCACGCAAAATGAATCTCTGTAACATAATACAATCACTTTTCCTACAACATAATTCTTATAAAACCCATAGTTTATATAATTCAAAAATTGTACCGTTAAATATAAATAAAATCAATAACCAAAATTGAATATATGTAATTTATACTATACTAAAATACTATGATCTTGACCGTTAAAAAAGCACACATATTTTCTGTACAGTTTAGATTTACAATTGGAAAGATATATTAATATTTCCATGATTAGCGGATATAATTCAATGATATCATGATTGAATGTATCACTTTGTGTGTAGAATCTTAATGAATTACCCTTTTTTTTATGACTCTTGTCCTTTTGTTCATGGATCCCTTTTTCCCCCATCAAACTAAACATACGTCGGCTAGTGCTGCACGCTCGTAATAAGAAAGTCGACCACTATGTCAAAGAAAACACACACTATTATGTCCAAAACCTTAAAGACGGGAATATAAGAAAATGCTCATCTGTTTCTTTTATTTCAATCTCACAAATAGGTGAGATTCACACATTTTTTTTTATTCACTCTCTTTGCATGATCTATTGTTTTCTCTCACTTAAAATAATACAATTTTATATCTTTCAAGATGACATATACTTTTCCCTTAATTTTAATTGTTTCTTTTGGATCTCATGCAGCGTATATACTGTAAAGTAAACTTTTCTCAAATTTGTAGTTGATATCAGAATTGTAAATATGACTACTATTTAAAAAAAAATTGTAGATGGTTGTGTTTTATAACTAAAATCAGTTCAATAAATCAAATTGGATGATATATATGTAAAGTAGATAGTAAGATATTCAGAATCAAGGTTGTTGAATAGTAACCCGTATCATGTATTGTTTAGCTAACTTTTTTTTATCGTAAGTTAGGAATTGTATCAAATCGTAAGATACAAAAATATATTAAAAAATAATTTTAAAATATATAATATACTTAATATCATATAAATTCAAATTTCAAAAATGATTTAATCAGAAAAATGGGTTATATACTTCTTCTGTCACTGTAAATGGGAAAAAATGCAGCAACACTTATTTTTATCAGGATACGCATCCGGATCCTGATGTTTTTTTTTAGACCAGGATATGACCCCGTATCCCAGTGTTAATAATTTGCTGCAATTTTTCTCATCAGCAGCGAAAGGAGAAATGACGAACCCCAGAAAAATACATAATAACTAAAGTGTAAACTAATTATTCTCCTACCCATCAATCAACAAGATTAATATTATAACTATTATCGTTAAAAATATAGTCATTTGACTTATCTCACATTTCTTATTTAACAATATGAGGTCCTTTTATCTTATTATTCTTGTTAGCAATATCATTTCATTTATCAAGTGAGTTGATATTATCTTGCTTTTGTACGACGCATTGCCTTTTTTTTTTTTTTTTGGTAAAAGGAAAGGGCAAAAAGCCCCCAAACAACACAGACTAGTTCAGATTAACTCTACGAAAATTACAAACCAACGAAAAATCTGCCAAATACAAAGGCAAAATCCCAGGAGGAGGAGAATCAAAAATAGTGAAATTATTATTCAAATGATGCTCCAAAGGATATTTAGACAACCAGTCTGCACATCCATTGCCTTTATTTTTATCATTCATGTCGGCTTTAATATTCCGAGGATCTAAAGAATAAAAATATACATAACAATGTATATATTTATTTAATTATTTCCTTTATTAATACAAATTTTTTAGATTGATTTTTGAATTTAAAGTACAAACCAAATCTGTATTTTCTTTTCCTTATTAATAATAATTTTTTAGATTTTTTTTTGAATTTAAATCACGAATCAAATCTTTATCTTTTTCTTTTTATTAAAAATTATATATTTTTATTTATTTTTTTTGTATTGTACGATACAATATCGTATCGTATGATATAATATTGTTTCGTCCGATACAACTCCCTTTTTGATACACTCATCGATACATATTGCTGAGCTTGTGAATTGTATCGTATCGTATCATATATCATACAATACTAATAACTATGTTCATAATACATGCTTTTATTTTCTATAATATTTTTTCAAGGATTGAGTGTGTGTCCTTTTAATTTTTCACACTATATATTACGGGAAGTATATAGTTATAATATGAAAAATTGTTTTTTTCTCTCTCCATATCAGCTGAAAAAAAAAGGACACGACTTGTAGAGACGAGGAGAGAAATAAAAAACAACTTTTCATATTATAACTATGTATTAAAAATTAAAATGACACAACTTGTGTCATTTAAAAGGACAAATCTTTTTCCTTATTTTCAATTTAATTGTAGAATATTTTTTTATCACATACTTAAAATTAGTCAATATAATCAACCTAGTGTCAATAAAAAGTTTAAACTTTTTTTTTTTTTTAACTTGATCCAATTAAACTAAACCTTGTTATGCATTTAAAATCGGTTGGGTTCTTGGATCTTGATTAGTTGTTAAAATGCTACACATAACCTTGATTAGTGATTACATGCAATAGTGTGTATATTGTCCTCCTCGGTTCTTGTGCATTCGCAACAACTAACAAGGATATGGCAAGTAGTGCTGTTTGTTCCTCTTCATTTGTTGCATTTTCTCCCAAAAAGTATGATGTTTTTGTAAGCTTTACTCAATATATTTGTATATTGTCCTCCGCGGTTCTTATCTTATTGTCTCATTTTATCCTATCTAATACATGATTTCTTATCCTATGGATGGAGCTGAGTTAAGATTCAATAAGATAGGATAGGGTAGGATTCCAATATTGGATACCCAAAATATCCCTACGCTATCCAATATATCTTCACGTTACTCAATATATTTGTATTTATTGCATTGTATTTTATTTTTTATTTTTCCTTTCTCCTTCTACATAATCTTATCAGATTGCTAATCACGTGCTCAACAAACACAGGACATGATATAGACTTATTAGCCTCATGTCATATCCTACCCTTATCAGCCCAATATCATATCCTACCATTATCCTATCTTGTCCACCAAACGAGCCCATAGTGTCTTCATTCTTTTAATAAAAAAGAGATATAACAATTATAAAAAATATAACGTTTTCTAAGTGTTTCTTCTATTTTGTACAGAGAGATAAATTCCCCTATTTTAACAAAAAGGGTAATTGTTCTCTCTCACATATGGACATATAATGTGTTTTAGGTATTTCTCATATTTTATATAAAAAAATGTATTCTCTTATTAAAAGATATAATTATTCTTTTCTTTTGAGAGAAATTATATTTAATTTTTTCTCGTGATTTTTCCCTTATAATTTTGGGTGTTAATTTTAATTCGATTCTATTCTAGTTACGATATTATTTTCATAATTTGACACCAAGTCTATCACTCGATCCAATTCCAAACCTAGGAAAAGATGTACAAATATTATAGACAATTGTTTACTTGGTAGAACTGCCCTTGCTTAAAAGTAACATGCCATGATTCTTTCCTCCGTCAAACTGAAATACAAGAGACGGATCCCGGCCACCCCACTAGAGCAAAAGTGCAAGAGTTTTTTTTTTTTTTTTGGATAACAAAAGTGCAAGAGTTTTGCTTAACAAGTTATTATTTTTTCCGATTATAGTTGTTTAAATAAATCAAATTGTTAGCCTTCAAGAAGATAATGCCATAAACTATAAACTAGTAACATGGTCAACAAAAGTAAGCAACCGTTTCAAGGCATAATATTTAAGTAATATTAATTTTGCACGAATATCGGGCTCCCCCGGCAAATTATCGGACATTACAACATCTAGCTTTCCTATTTCCTCACGATGAAAGTGGCACCTACCGGCTACCACCTTCCACCCACCACAAAAATATAAAAATGGTAAGGACTTAGGAGTAAAATACTATGTTGTTCCCATCACATGTTTTTTTTTTTTTTTAGTATTTTCCCTTCACATTACTTAAATTCATTTTTAGCGATCCCAATTATTTTGTTTATATTTTGATTCTTAAAACATGTAATAATTTTCATTTTAACTCTTTAGATTTATTTTACTTTAATCCATTAAAAAAATGTACTTATTTTCATTGTAGTTTCTTAAGTTTATTTTCATTCATTTTGGTCTTTATATAATTTTTGTCTATTTGTTCAAGTTGCTAATTCTGTTCTCTATCCCCTGTATTGAGGAATCAAAATAAAATAAAATACATCTGTGAATGTTAAAAGAAATATGTAATTGAGGAACCAAAATAACAATATATACGTAAGGGAGGACGGACTCAGTGATTTTCCTTTGAACAATGCTACATAAAAAAGGGTAATTTTTTAAAAATAAGTTTAGTTAAATGAAATTCATGAAATCAAGTAATAAAAATCATTAATTTGAAATTAACAAGAAACTGTGATCAAAGTGCTACTGTTTTTATTACAAAAAAAAAATGTTACTTGGCAAATTTTTTACTCAAATGTCATGCGAACAATGTTTTTTATTAGAATATCACGCGCCAAAGTTCCCTATCGTTCGACAGCGACTTCATCGCCAATGATTTCATTACACGTGGCATACTTTTAATGAAAAATTAACTGGATGTAGTTTTCAAGATATCATAGGTAGCTAACTTGGTATGATAGATGACACATGAAGAATGTGTACGAAATCATCGACAATCAAATTCGCTATTTATCACTATCGATAAATAGCGAACTTTGACGCTACGATAAAAAATACTATTCACGCTTGAGTAACAAATTTGTCAAAAAGTATCACGGGTTCCAATTAAGAAGCATGTCTCGCACATGCAACGTTATTCTGATAAAAATTAAAAATTTCTAGCACTGAAATGACTGCATTGACCCTCAAGATATAAATATAAGAGTAAAGTATTTTTTGATATTCAACAAAAATCACATACTGATTTTAATCCCTTAGAAACAAAAATTGAATTATGGTTCTTCTAAAATTCAAAATAAATTCAAAATGAATCACGTAGGATAGTCTCTGAAAAAATTAATATAAATCCATTTTAAATTTAAAAAAATCACAAACTCGACTTCTTTTTCTTTTAAAAACTTAAATTGGGCCAGTGATATTTGTTAATCACCCAAAGGTACTTTACTCTAAATATAATGTAACCTGTTTCGCTTTCTTCTACATAAATTCCAAGCAGAGAAAGGAAGAAAAGTGTGTTGTTCCTTGACACTCGTAAAAGCTACTGGGGAAATGTCTTTCTCTGCCAAAAAGTACGATGTATTTCATTAGCTTCAGAGGTGAAGATACACGAGCCAATTTCACTAGCCATCTTCATACTGCTCTCTCCCAGAACAAAATCGAAACATTCATTGATTATAACCTTAAAAAGGCAGATGAGGTTTGGCGTGCACTTATGAAAGCAATACAGAACTCACATATATCTGTCATCGTTTTCTCAGAAAACTATGCTACATCAAAATGGTGCTTGGAAGAACTCCTCGAAATACTTGAGTGCAGAAAATATCGTGGACAGGTAGTTCTACCTGTGTTCTATGAAACAGATCCATCACATGTACGTAAACAGGAGGGGAGTTACAAGAAAGCATTCGCCAAACATGAGGCAGATCTCACGAATAGTGGATCCAACCAAGACAAAGTGTCTAAGTGGAAAGCTGCTCTCACTGAAGCCGCCAATATATCTGGATGGGACTCTCGTGCCCATAGGTAACTATTATATATATATGTTCTTATTTTATACAAGTAAATTTTTGAAATAGTATATGTTGAATTTGTTATGTACATGATTACTGAAGAGGCGAGTAATTTTTACAAGTCATCTCTCATGTTGTAAAAAAATTGATAGAGATATGATGTTTGAGCATCTTCAAGATTCATTCTCAATTTTAATGACTTCATGCAAAACAATAATCTCCACTTTTTAAACAAATGATAAAACCAGCATATTCATAATATATCTTTAATTT